>JAINUG010000218.1:771619-1026619 GCA_029706075.1 Aldrovandia affinis
CATGCACTCTGCATTTGAAGGTCTGAAGACCGCTGTCTATGATGACACCAACAGCGTTTCTGGGAGGCTATACTATATATGGACAGCAGTGTGTAAGAAACTTCGCTCCAGGGAACATGTTCTGTGATGCAGAACTGGCACGGTGATGGTTTGAAGGTGGTCTTCCATTTGTCTGCCCAGTTGTTAATGGTGGAGACGTTGTTAAGCTTGGCTTCCACTTCAGCCCTCTCAGCTGGTGATCTCATGGGGGCATACAGAGTTGAGTCGTCAGCGTAGAGGTACAGCTCATTCTCATAGACATCATTCAGGTCATTACTGAACACAGAGAACAGAAGTGGACCAATAAGTGAGCCTTGTAGCACTGAAGTTTGAGAGCTAAAGACAGCTCCTAAGTCCAGGAGAAGTTAGAAGCAGTCAAGAGGACTTCTAAGTCGCTAAAGACCTACTTACAGCGATCCGAAAATCTGCTGCTGCCAGCAATCGTTGTCGCAATCGCGTCAACACTGGAGATATTGAATGATACAGAGCTCATAAAAAGGTACCGCCTCAATCGCGAGGGTATTATATATATATTATATATATATCATATATAGATACCCGCTGATTGTTTACGAGATGCAGACATGTAACCAATTGACTAGTCAGTATTCTTGGTTTCATGTTAAATCAGTGACACGTAGCCTACATTTGTATTTTAGAATCTTTATTAGAATATAATAGGGGTGCATCGGATCATTTTCCGGATCAGCAAAAAAAAAAATAACGCGGGCCAAAGGCGTGTTTCCACCAAAAATTACCAGGAACTATTCTCAAAGAATTGAATGAATGATAATTTCAGTTTTTCAATTTAAGTTATTTCACTAAATCTTTATTCGAAAATTTCACAAAATACATTTTTAGATTCAATACGCCTTGGGCGATTTAACTAGGGTGGTTTATGCCTGAATTAATTTAATAAAAAATGAAAAGATCGCTAATGTTTCAATTTTATTTAATTCGGTCGCGTTTCTAAAAACCTGCCTCCCAGAAAGGCATTTAGTATGAACATTTTTAGGGAATTGCTACTTTAAAACGTAACAGCGGCAGAAAAACTATATTTCTCTATTATGGTTCAATTTAGCTATTAATCCACGGATCATATGCGTGCCGAACCGTGGGGGTTGATCCATACGGAGTACTTCTAAATCGCACTAAAACGTTTTAGTTAGGAGTCCCACCTTAAAACCTATTCACAAAGCTGCAAAGACAAACTCATACTAAAGAAGTCTGAGAATTTTCAAGCTAAAAGTGAGGGCGGGGTTGACGTCGTTGCTATGGATGACGTTGTGTCTCATGAACGAGCTTACTCAGAATGCCCACAGCGATTGGCTGATATAGGGGATGGGTCTCTGCCCGCGATTTCAACCTAGAAAATAAATTATATGCTACTGTAAAGGGGTATGTAGGCCTACCTGTTCCTGTTATATTCTAATAAAGATTCTAAAATACAAATGTAGGCTACGTGTCACTGATTTAACATGAAACCAAGAATACTGACTAGTCAATTCGTTATATGTCTGCATCTCGTAAACAATCAGCGGGTATCTATATAAGCAGCCTTCCAATTATCCAGACTAGAATCACCATGGCTGACAATAAACGCAAACGCAAACCAAACTGGACGAAAGACCAACAACTACTGCTGGCCGAACAAGTGAATGAAAGAAAATAAATAATCAAAGGGAAATTCGGAAGTGGCATAACCACCAAAACCAAAAAAGAAGCATGGGAAAGCATTCGCATGGAAATAAACGCGGCTTTCCCACTCCTCCCGAGAACCACTGATGAATGCGAGAAGCGGTGGTTCTCTCTGCAGTCTCATGCGAGGCAAGAGATTGCAGAATACAAGCGACAAACAGCAGCCTCAGGCCACTCTCCTGTTCATTTTATTTGTCAGGGACAATACAAACAACATTGTAACAGGTTAACATAATGTGTTGCGCGTATGTAGGCTATACGTCCCTGAGTGCGTGCGCACCTGTAGGATCTGTGAGTCGTGTTGCGCCTGGCCACTTGGCGACAATGTCCATGATGTTATAGTTGGTATCAAACACCACCTGTGTGTTGATACTATGACATTTTTTCCGGTTGACAAATGACGGTTCATCTTGTGATGGTGAAATGATTCGGACATGTGTCCCATCTATTGCACCACCGATACCGGGTAGTCCAGCTATGGCCATTAAGTTGATCTTGTTCCTTTGGAGTTGCCGAACATCAAGTGGAAACCGTATGTATTGTTGGACGATGTGTGGCCTGGAGAGGGCATTTATTGTTTGATGTACTATTCTACTGACAGATGACTGGGATATGGCGAGGTCGTCTGCGCTGCATAGCTGCATTTTCCCTGTGGCCAAGTAGTGTAGAGTTGTCAACACCTTGATCTCTGCTGTTATCGGGTTATTTCTGTTTGTTGGTGACGTGATTGCACCTCTGACTAGCTCTACTACTATCATAATACCCTCGCGATTGAGGCGGTACCTTTTTATGAGCTCTGTATCATTCAATATCTCCAAAGTGTTGACGCGATTGCGATGACGATTGCTGGCAGCAGCCATTTTCGGATCACTGTGAGTAGGTCTTTAGCGACTTAGAAGTCCTCTTGACTGCTTCTAACTTCTCCTGGACTTAGGAGCTGTTTTTAGCTCTCAAACCCTTTGTGAAATACTCTTATCCCAAAAATTTAAGAGTCCTAAATTTATGAGTGACACGCCCATTATTTTTCGGAGTTGCTCCTAAATTGCAGAGATAGGACCAATTTTACCCTTAAAATGCTTTGTGAATACCGACCCTGATCTGTAAGCATTGGATGACTCATAACAGATCGTGCTCACATGTGAGCCACTTGGTCAAGGGCAGGGTGACCAGCATTCTGTTATACACCTCACTATCCCAATATGAAAAAATAAGCCTTCTGGAAAAATAAGGAGTCATGCTCTAGCATTTCCCTGCCATGCACTGTACATAATAGTGGACATAAGAGACGTTAGGCTACTTGAAAACAACAACAAAATAAGTACAATGTAAGTCCTGGTGATTATGTAAAATTATGTTGTGTTCCTCTATAAAGCTGGGATGCTGGTGCACATAAGTTAAACCATAAATAGTCCATGAATAAATGCTTAAATTAATATATATATACTGTATACACCGATCAGCCACAACATTAAAACCACTGACAGGTGAAGTGAATAACATTGATCATCTCTTTACAATGGCACCTGTCAAGGGGTGGGATATATTAGGCAGCAAGTGAGCAGTCTGTTCTTGAAGTTGATGTGTTGGAAGCAGGAAAAATGGGTAAGCGTAAGGATCTGAGCGACTTTGACAAGGGCCAAATTGTGATGGCTAGACAACTGGGTCAGAGCATCTCCAAAACGGCAGGTCTTGTGGGGTGTTCCCGGTATGCAGTGGTTAGTACCTACCAAAAGTGGTCCAAGGAAGGACAACCGGTGAACCAGCGACAGGGTTATGGGCACCCAAGACTCACTGATGCGCATGGGGAGTGAAGGCTAGCCCGTCTAGTCAGATCCCACAGAAGAGCTACTGTAGCACAAATTGCTGAAAAAGTTAATGCTGGCTATGATAGAAAGGTGTCAGAACACACAGTGCAACGCAGCTTGCTGTGTATGGGGCTGTGTAGCCGCAGACCGGTCAGAGTGCCCATGCTGACCCCTGTTCACTGTTGAAAGCGCCTACAATGGGCACGTGAGTGTCAGAACTGGACCATGGAGCAATGGAAGAAGGTGGGCTGGTCTGATGAATCACGTTTTCTTTAACATCATGTGGATGGCCGGGTGCGTGTGCGTCGTTTACCTGGGGAAGAGATGGCACCAGGATGCACTATGGGAAGAAGGCAGTGTGATGCTCTGGGCAATGTTCTGCTGGGAAACCTTGGGTCCTGGCATTCATGTGGATGTTACTTTGACACGTACCACCTACCTAAACATTGTTGCAGACCAAGTACACCCCTTCATGGCAACGGTATTCCCTGATGGCAGTGGCCTCTTTCAGCAGGATAATTCGCCCTGCCACACTGCAAAAATTGTTCAGGAATGGTTTGAGGAACATGACAAAGAGTTCAAGGTGTTGACTTGGCCTCCAAATTCCCCAGATCTCAATCCGATCGAGCATCTGTGGGATGTGCTGGATCAACAAGTCCGATCCATGGAGGCATCACCTCGCAACTTACAGGACTTAAAGGATCTGCTGCTAACGTCTTGGTGCCAGATACCACAGGACACCTTCAGAGGTCTTGTGGAGTCCATACCTTGACGGGTCTGCTTTGGTGGCACGAGGGGGACCTACACAATATTAGACAGGTGGTTTTAATGTTGTGGCTGATCGGTGTATACATATATATATATATTTATTTAAATTAGTTTCAAATTTTTCCACATTTCCCCAATTGAGTAGCCAATTGTACCCTTTTTCCTGTTTATCCGGTAACTGCATACTGCAAGCTCACTCTGTAACCGGCAGTGACAAAGGCAATGAACTGTCTCCTCTAAGATGGAACTCACCAAGTCATTGACCGTAACTCCAGTATTCACAGAGCCACTCATGTAGCTCATGCTGGCTTCCCTCCCACCTCCCATGGGGCGGACAGCCAATTGTCGCCCTGAATGGGACTCCTGGCCAGGCTGGCGCAGCCGGAGCTCAAACCCCGACTGCAGTGAGCAACATGCACTCTGGGCGACTGTCTTTACCATTGCTCCACCCAGGGGCTTACATTTTTATATTTTTGAGTGCTCTTGGTGTTATGGCCTTCACTCTCAAATGTAAAATGTCTAGTGGTAATAGGTAACAGGAGTGGCAAATAGCTATGAATACACCCTTGCTCATTTGGTGGAGGCGAGACAACATACGGTATGTCATTTATTTTCAATTGAGGGAGGGCAATACACGCAATATGGGTCTTATGATTGAGCAGGGTTAAAAAAATGTTATACACTTTGATATGGTGTTGCAAGAGGGGGTCTCTTCTGACACAATTTCTGTCTGTAAACTGGAGGAGAGAATGATATGTTCATCTTGAAAGTTAGAAGATTCAGCTTGAAAATCAAGAAGATTAAGTATTTGCTCATTGAGCTAACTTACAAAAAACAAGTGTTACTTAGTTAAGAAGGTGTGGGGCAGGAGCCGAGAGTGCCACTGTCTTCCTGCTATCTTCCAAATTCAGGCCTTCAGGACCACGGACACCTACGTGCACAGCTGAGGCCGATTGACAATCAGCACAGCTGTCGCTTGTTGCCTTTGTCAGCCATTTTTATAAAGGCAGTTTGCTGTGCCTTTGTAAAGAAAAATCTATAAATAATGCTGTTGTATGGGCTGCCTTGCCAAAAAACATGAGGACTGCTTGACCAGCCTTGGGAGGAAATCCTCTTTTTCTAGTCTAGATTTGGGATATTTACATCTGTTAAACCTGCCCCACACTGTGTCTCATATTGTGCCCCACAGAGTATAAGGGTCTGTCTCAAAATCATTTCATGCTGAACAGTAAAGGGAGCAACCACTGCCTTCCCTTCATGGCTTATTTTATACAGTATATGTCACAGCAGTCCAAAGTTAGGCCTAGAGTGGTAGCAAGCACAGCCCCTCTGTTGACGCTACTGTGAAAAGTTTTTTACTGTGAAAAAATGTACTCTTGTAAATTTAAACAATGTAATTTGAATGAATGTCACTTGCCACATGTTTTACTGATCACACCAACAACACCAGCCATGAATTTTGGTGGCTATTTGTGCTTGGCCTCCCCTGTCATTGCTGTTTGCAGCTAGATTTAATTATTTCTAAATTTCTAAAGACTAAAGAAACTCACAATGTATGAAGCTAGCATTAGAAGGGTTAAGAAAAGCAATGGTCTGTTAGACTTGACTTAATAAGACATACTACTTCTTCTAAAAATTAAAACTGAATAACCAATGGTCAGTTATGGGGCCATCATATGTTTATGATGTACAGTATCTCTCTGCAGCATAATAATGCTCACTCCAGATGGTCTTCAGTTGATTGCTTCATCTGTGCCAGTCATGCCAGTGACAATGGAGAGAACAGATGTGGGAACTTGGTGCAGAGCCAGTTTGCAATACACACAAGAGTTCCATTTCAGTCTAAAGGAGTACAAGGGGGTACAAGCCAAAGTTGTAAAAGTGCCAGTCGATAGCACAGGGGCACATCTCCATAGTGTCAGAGCATAACCCTAACAACATCAATCTGGACAAAGAGTACAGCTCAAATGTACTCCATAGCAAAGGGTGTAATGCTACAATGTCAGTTCATAGCATAGAGCACTGCTCAAAACATCTTAAATTCTAGAAGAAATAAAAAACTCAGGTCTCCAGTCTGCTGAGCAAGGAGATAATTTTCCATCGCTGTCACCGAAACTCACAGATGCTGGGCACAGATGTTTACCTGAATCAAAACAATGTAAGAATTGCATTGCTGCGTTGTTGAAGCAGTATTTTATAACGGCACATGAAACAATGTGTCCTGATGTCCCAGGATGCACTCCTCCATGGTTCCATAGCTGGTTGTGGCTATATGCATATGTGGTTCATATAATGGAGTTTCTGAACATACATATACATTTAGGTCAGCACTGCACAGTACAAAAGTATTATTAAGTGTGTAGAAAAAGGACATATAACGTATCAGAATACCTCTGAAACTCTGGACAGGACACCTCCAGCCCCTCCCCTCAGAAACCTGAACATGACCACTGATCAATCTTCTTTATGGAGCAACATTTACACAGCAAATAAAATGGACCCAGGGCTGCCGGCAAGCTCTGGCTGTGAAATCTGGTTACTTCTCTTTCCTGTCTGTAAAACAAGGTCAGATCCAATTATAGCGTGCCACCACACTCCAGCGCGAGGTTCGGCGAGAGGTGGGGGTAACCGCTGTATCCCGGTGACCTTGAGAGCCCGTCTCAGGGGCAAGAGCAGGGAGATGTCGACACGACTCTCTCCTGACCTCGTTAGTGTCGCTCAGCTGGCAGAGAGCCGAGTGTTAAAATCTTCGTCGCGAGCCAAGGGGACGCTCAAATGAGAACAATGAGAGCGGCTCAACCGTTGGCTGCCGTCGTAACTACCGAGAATCTCAAAATGAACAAAGCTCCACCAAACTGGCCAAAAACGCACACTATCTAAAATTGGAATGTATTTAACTCTCGTTAATTCAAAAGTTAATAAAATGTAACTTTAGCACTTAAGAATCAAGCAGCAGAAAAGACAAGCATGAACATTTTAACCATACTTTAGACATTTTATTTCTTTTTTAACAATAAATAAAAATGTAACATGATGCTATCATAAAATTATATGCATTTAAAAAAAGTCATTACAGCTGGAAGAACAAACTGCAATATATTGTGGTATCCCAAGTGGAGAATGAGGAAATGGTGGCCTGACTCTTTAATTCTTGGGAGCCACTGGAGCCGGAAGAACTACGGTTCCCAGCAGCCCGCAGTCTCACACCTGAACCAAGTTAAGCGTTTGGGACTACGGACAGCTGAAGGCCACTTGGAGGCCTATTTAAAAGACTGAGTCACATGGAGAAGGAGTAGGTTGGTGGTTGTGGAGTGTTGGAGAAGTGGTTTTGAGAAAATTGGTTGGACTTTCTTTTGAGGACCCCCCTTGTGTACCGACTTTTGGACTGGATTGAAGAACTGCATTGGACTTGGACTACGGATCACGGAAATTCTCGTTTGAATTCTCCTGAAGACCCCACCCTTTTGTGTTTGTCAAAATTAGTTCAATAAATTATTGTTATGTTTATATTGCTGCCACCTCTGGGTTATTTAAATGCCTAAGCCCTCTGCAAAGGTCCGTGAGTGTCACCCAACCCCAATATGTATAGGATCGACAACTATACATTCATCTGCATGCATAAATCAATTTAGATTCAGGTTGTTTCTGGAATGTTATAGTATTTTATTTGACAGAACTGATAAATCTGGAATATTAACCCCCTGAGGTCGACGGGATCACCGACGATCCCAGCAGCAATAAAAGTATATTACTATTTCTAACTTCGCAATATTTTATCATACACACGCGGCAAAAACATTGACAGAAACCTTAGAATCGCGACTTTCCGATTTGAGCACTGGCAAATAATATGGGATTTCTTAAATTAGGTTAATTAGACCAAAGTAAACCTTGCCTTTCACTCTCTGTTTCACCTGGAAGTACCATCCCCCTTCTATTGACAACTAGGTGCTAGTTTCGGGGAGGTGCGTGGGGAGGGCGTGGGGCCATGTGAAAACAACACGTAAACAACACATAAAATGTCCCGACAATTTTATTCAAGATGGCAAGATTTTCTGCGCTGGAGTGTTTGAGAGCATTGATGGAAAGCGACGAGGACAACAACTCATCATGTCCCGATACTGAAGAGGATTCAGATGAAGAGACAGCATTTTGAATTTAGAATTGATCCAGCTGAGGACCTAACTGACAAAGAGTAAGTAACTAGGCTATTTATGTTTACAGTGACGACGATGTGGAAGACAAAGCACGTACTCCTCCAGCAAAAAAACCACACAGGACTCCTACACAAAGGTATGTGTCTTATGTGCATTATTGTTAGGCTGTATAACTTGTAATATGTGGCATTCCTCTGCCAGATGTGATGTTTGTATTCGGTAGAGATTTGTGTATGATGTAAATACCACATTGCCTAATGCCTATTCCCTATGCCTGGCTTCTGTTGGTCGCAAGAAATGCGTACTCTGCAAGATGTCGGAGAAACAACAGTGCACTCCATGGGAGTGCAAGGTTTGTGATGTTTCCTTGTGTCTACAGTTGACCAGAAACTGTTTTGAGAAGTGGTACCAAAGACTGTAAAAAACAGATGTTTTAATGTTTCACCGTGTTTGAATTTTGTATATAGTTTGTGTGCTGTTTTCAATAAATCTTCCAAAATGAAAAAAGCTTATTTTTTTCTGTCTTCTGCATGGCTCACTGACTTGCTTACTCTGATGGCTTTTGTCTTTGTCTGATGGCCTTTGAGAGAGAGATGGCCCATCTGACAGATCTTAGAGGTGTGGACAATGAATCATGAATATTCAGGCATTTAGCATATAGCCCTCCCACAGCCTGAAATAAATGTGTCCAGTTCTGATAAAAACAGGTTTTTAGCTATTTACATCTCAGATGTGCTAAACTATTTTCACACCCTTACATAACCAAGACCTTGATGAACAAACGCACATTGGCAAAACAATTCGTCACTATAGTTTAGTGTGTGCTTTCACAACTTTTGTGACGGCAGAAAAATGTACTCTTTATAACTTGTGTGTTTGTAGATCTATTTACAAGCTGCATATGATACTGACCAAACGATTGATGGCATATAAATGTAGCTGTGATTGTCCTCAAATAAAAATATCAAACACTTTGGAGTAATTGTGTGTTAAGTTGATGAAATTGAGATAAATATCAGACCATGCCAAAATCACAAACCTTCTCTGAGCTAAGCACGGACCTCAGGGGGTTAACATAAACAGTGTGGTTATTATCTCATCCCTTGCAATGTTTCAATTTGTTTTATAGTTCAAATTTTATAGTATTTTAGTGATTATTTCATGAGCAGATGCTTATTTTAAATTATTTTAAACTACCACTATACTGAATATCACTGGATTTAATATTTCCCTTTAGAGCTCATTCCTGCCTCATACATATACTACAAAACATGCATATAACAACTAATCATCTGTCATAAATTTAACCCCAAACTCACATGCAACTGTTATTCTGTCATCATGGCATATGATTGCTGTTTGACATCCTGTCATCATGAGTCACAGGTGGTAGACAGAACACTGCACATGCATCACAATCCACAATGCATTCAGATGGGGTTAGAGAATAGCACTGTGATTCAAAACAGGCTGATGTGGCAATCCGAATGAATCAGGATACATTTTAAAGCGTATTAATATTTTAATGTAAAATGTTAATGTAATCAAAGCCTACATATGAAACTACCCTTCTGAAACTGTTAAATTTAATAACCCACATACAAAACTGTATACTTAACATCAGATATGCACATACCCATTCCTGTCAAACTCTCAGAAAAAATACTGTGCTATTAAAAAGTATATTCACTGAGCCACACTATGATTGTATCTGACAAAAGGAGTTACGTACATTACAGTATTATATTGTACCTGAAACTGAATGGTAAAACCCTATAAATGGAAATTGGAATGGTGAGAGTCAATGATTCATCAACACTACCAGAAAAACTGATGCTTTGTATAATAACCCCAAGCATCCATCTCTATATTACCTCATACCTTACTACAGTGCAAAGCACTGTTTAATGTTTCAGCGATGGGTTATTTATTTTTCATTATTTCCCCCACCTATGGCTACAGCTACGTTTGTGACCACACACTCTGTACGATTAACATATTACTCATAAATGAGGTCACAAAAGAACAGGAAAGAGTGTGCCTGCTGAGGGAGCCCCATAAATATGGCTAGGTTTTAGAAACCAGGGACACAGAGACATACTGTTCCTTGGGCAAAAATAACGATTACCTCGCTATGTCAGACTGGCCCATGTCAGCCAGCCATTTTACGGGTGGGACATATCACCACAAAACTGGTATCAAATTTTCTGTTTCATACATAGTTTCAACTTTCCAAACAGATCTAGAGATGTCAGGGAGATGGCAACAATCTAACATTTTAAAAGCAAAACAAAAACATACTTTTTAGTATTAAATATTTTAGTATTTTACTGTTTTTATTTTATTTACTAGTTTTTTTTAATTCCATGTTTAAATTGGCTCTTATCTACTGAGGGCAAGTTTAGTTGTATTTACTGCACTGAAACCTATGCACAAAATTATGAACTTCATGGTAATATTTATGAATGCACTGATAACCCCATTCCAATGCTACAGCGACCTCTGGCAGTTTGGGCGTGCACAGACTAACAATAGTGTCCTCTGAAGCGCATGCATGTCTGATGACCATTGCTTTTTCACCCTGTGATCCGCCGGCTGAGCAAATGTAGCTACTGCACCTGACAGCAGCCAATGTAGGCAGATGCCTCCCTGGCACAGAACATGTCTCTCTTATCTGATTGCCCTTATCTGATTGTCCTCCAGGAATATCAGGCTAAGGAATGCAGTTTCATTTTACAGATTTACAGTTTCGATGCAAACAGTCTTCTCATATAGCAATATTTTAGGGAGTATAACTCTGTCTCCTCTTCAATCCCATCTTCAGTCTGTTTCGTACTAAACAATACTCTAGTCATGTTTTCAGACATCATGCTTATATTTGGATGTGGACTGACACCAATAGTTGACCTAAAAGTCAGTGTATCTGTTCACTAAGAGCCCTATTCAGAGTTGAGTTAAGCACAAACAGCGTGGAGATAAAAAAATGACGCACCTTACCTGTATGTTTGTATTCAGACTTCAGAACTTTCTGAAAAAGTTCAGAACTTTTTTTGTGGTATTAAGCACCCCCTGGTAAATTGTGTATCTAGGGAGGAGTTTTCCCTAAATAGAGATGTTCGCTCTTCTGACTTTGAGGGGAATAAACATCGAACAAGCAGCACGTAGAATAGTGTTTATTGACCAAATGCATTATCCAGCATTTCTAAGTCTTAATGCGATACATTTCAGTGTGTGGGCAATCACAATCTTGGCTACTGTGTGATTGCCTACACAGGTGCTTCTCCTTTTAGACCCTCCTTAATTGAAATTGCCAGTGCAGGCAATAGTGAAACACAGCACAAAGAAAAATTAATTGGAAATATGGGGAAGTATGACCAATTATTTTGCACACAACCATTGTATTCATGGGAGGAACTTAAGCAGGTGCTTAATTTGGTCAACTTTGAATAGGGCCCTAACTGCATAGCCTCGTTTACTTTTACCGACACCCACTTTTACTGAGTACTGGCCAGTGCTTTGGAAATCACACCACCCTGAGCGGTGGGTTGGATTGGCTCTCCTCATTTGCTGATGGAACACAGATGTCACATTTACATTTACATTATAGGCATTTAGCAGACGCTCTTATCCAGAGCGACTTACACAGTTTACATTTCTTTATATACAATCTGAAGCAATTCAGGTTTAGTACCTTGCTCAAGGGTACAACAGCAGTGCCCCACCCAGGAATTGAACCTGCAACCTCCGAGTTACAAGCCCAGCTCCCTAACCATTACACTACACTGCCAGATGTCGTTCATCACAGTTGATTGACATGTAACCCCGCCCTCCATGCCACCCCCAGCACCAATGGATTTACTTGAATGTGGCTGAGTGAGCTGTCTGTTTTAAATCAATCAGCCATTTTGTTCCCAGAAGAAGTATTCTGCAGCCTTCAAAACAAATCAACCAAAGTAGTATTTCATCGCATTTTACTTCTCACATGAACAGCTCTTAAATGAGTGCGCGTTTGTGAATTAGCATAATTAACACCCCAATAATGCTATATAAGGTTAGGCGTCCCGCCCCATTTTCATAGGAAAGTAATTCATAATAATGGCACCGAACAAAACCAAGAAGAAAAACTTTACGAGCTCGGAGATTGAAGTATCTGAAATAAGTAACCGAAAGCACATACTATTTAACCCCCTGAGGTCGACGGGAGCGGCGCCGCTCCCAGCAGCAATAAAAGTATATTACTATTTCTAACTTCGCGATATTTTATCATACACACGCGACAAAAACATTGACAGAAACCTTAGAATCGCGACTTTCCGATTTGAGCACTGGCAAATCAAATGGGATTTTTTTAAATTAGGTTAATTAGACCAAAAGTAAACCTTGTTTTTACTCTGTTTTTACCTTTTAGTACCGTCCCCTTCTATTGACATGGTAACTAGGTGCGAGTTTCGGGAGGTGTGAGGGGCGTGAAAAACGGCGTAAACAAACACAAACTGTCCCGACAATTTGAAGCAAGATTTTATACAGACATACAATTTTATTCAAGATGGAAAGATTTTCTGCGCTGCAGTGTTTGAGAGCATCGATGGAAAGCGGCTCTAAGACAATAACTGACGAAGAGTAAGTAACTATATTTGATCTGCCATGTTATCAAATACTCGTATATATATTCAATATATGAATTCGTGTGTTAAATTGCAGCGTAAACAATGTCCCGACATTATATCGGATCTTGTCTGTGTTTACGGTTGCGAGCTGCCAGCAACAGACGGTGTATGCTGATATTTATTTTATTTACCATATTTTCAAATACTCGTGAAAAGTATTCGAGCTGCTGCGAATAATTAACGGAGGATATTTAACCAGCTGGCATTCTGTTTGGGCGCTTTGGACATTATCTAGCTTAGCTTGATAATACCTATTGTGATTAATGTTTCTTGCCTCTCGAGAACTTGTTTGTTCGTGTGCTTGTTGTTGTTTAGATTCCCAGCGTTTAGTTTATACCACGTTTTTGGATACGTGATTTACCTGTTTACTTTGATTTGTTTGTGCCTGTTCGATTTGGTTTTGTTTTGTTTGTCTTTCCGTGTCTTCGCGAACCACGGTTTTGCTTAGATTTTCCGACAGGCGTTTAACGATAAATATCTTAAACCCAGAAAACGGGCTACTTTTGATCATGTGCCTGTGTCCACTGCCAAACACTCTGGATGTTGGCAAATTGGCTTCTGTTGGTTGCAATAAATGTGTACTCTGCAAGATGTCGGGAAACAGCGGTTTGTGACGTTCCCTTGTGTCTACAGTTGACCAGAAACTGTTTTGAGAAGTGGCACCAAAGACTGTGAAAGAACAAATTGTCTCACCATGTTTTAATTTGGAATGTTTTGTATATAGTTTGTTTTCAATGAATCTTCCCAAATGAAAAAAAAACTTTCTGCATGGCTCACTGACTATTGCTTACTCTGATGGCTTTTCTCTTTGTCTGGCGGCCTTGAGAGAGATGGCCCATCTGACAGATTTTACAGGTGTGGACAAGCCTCAGGTGTGGATCATGAATATTCTTGAAATTAGCATATAGCCCTCCCACAGCCTGAAATAAATGTGACCAGTTCTGATAAAAACAGGTTTTTAGCTATTTAGATCTCAGATGTGCTAAACTATTTTCACACCCTTACATAAACAAGACCTTGATGAACAAACGCATATTGGCAAAACAATTCGTCACTATAGTTTAGTGTGTGCTTTCACAACTTTTGTGACGGCAGAAAAATTTACTCTTTATAACTTGTGTGTTTGTAGATCTATTTACAAGCTGCATATGATACTGACCACACTATTGATGGCATATAAATGTAGCTGTGATTGTCCTTCAAATAAAATATCAAACACTTTGGAGTAAGTGTGTGTTAAGTTGATGAAATTGAGATAAATATCAGAACGGACCTCAGAGGGTTAAGGCGTCAACAGTGGAATTTAAGGGACCTGTTAAAACCAAGGAGTGGGAAAAAATGACTTGTGCAGTTAATGTAGTATCATCTGTTGCCCGTAGCATCACAGAAAAAAAATAAAATAAAATGGTGTGATATGAAATTGGAGTCAAAGAAACATCTCGCGAAAGCAAGGCGATCCATGACTGCAACAGGGGTCAGGAGGAAGTCTCCGTTACACACACCGACGAGCGAGGTGAACGAGCATGTACGTGAGGTTGCCTTGTCCGGTGTTGCAACGGATATCCCCCTGGACAGCGACTGACAGGGAAGCACAGCCCGTGGTAACCGAAAACGCAACACTAGCCATTCGTCTGTCTCTGCAAATAGATCAGCGCGCTCTCTAAAGACGCGCTCTCTTCCAAGATATTGTAGTATTATACCATAGCATCAATAGCCACAATTGAAACGAATGATAATGATATAATTATATTAATGAATTATGAATGATATTATCCTACAATTTGAAAAGAAAACAAATATAGGCCTACAATTGTCAAACAGGATACTCTCAAAATGATTATACATTATGAATTTGATCATTTATCATGTAATTCATATATTCAAACTCAATAGTTCTTCTAAGTAAAGAAATAGACTCCATTAGTCAAAAACAAAGTTGTTTTGCTTTGGAGAACGGCAGGCAAATTGTACGTATGACTCGTACGACAGCTCTGGACCACTCGTAAATCTTGTTTGTACCTAAGAGAAAATTCTAAATACGAGAAAATCAGTGAATGCGGCAAATTCTCGTAAATCACTTGCAGAGTGAACGAACAAATTTGTGCGTAAAAGTGGTTCTTGCATGAGGCCCATTGACTGAGTGTTGTTGTGGTGTTGAATGGGTGACTTTGGCCCAAGCTTTGTTTCTGTACAGCTTCCTTCCTCCTCTCTGCACAGAAACAGAACACACTGAAGATTGTGGTCAATCCAGCCTCTGTCTTCACAGCTGCAAGCCAATGAGAGAAGTGCGAGCTAAACAGGGAACTGTTTTAAATATGCAGATCTGCATTCAGACCTCAATGTAAAAAAGCAAAACTGGGAAAGAAAGAAAATAACAGCAACAGCAAGCTCCCTTGTTTATACTGACAACTAATATTTGTGGAAAACAGAGAAAAACTAAATATCTCAAGTAAGAGCAAATGATTCAGGATGAACCGGTGCCTGGAATTTCTCATGCTCAAAGGTGATGCAGACAGCATGACATGTGTTAGCCAAAGAGCGGTGCTTCAACGTGGCACAGAATGCTTGCTTGGTGAATCAAGGAAGCCTGCAGGCCATATGGGCTCTGTTAGTGAGTCACACACTCACACTGAGAAGGGACCCAGACAGAGGACGTTCACCCACAGCATGCTGGGAAACGCTTTTAACAAGCACTCCCACAGCATCTCAGAAAATCAGTTTTGTGGGCCTTAGCTTATCAGTTATGATACAAGGCCATAAATACAAGGAAACATATGGTTACATATATCTCAACAGTCACAACATCTGTGTTAGGTATGGTTAGAGCTATAATTTTCAGATTGTCCAGGTGTTCACAGACCCCCTGCATCCTGGGAAATTAGTTTTGTGGGCTTTATCTGTGGCAATACAAGACTATAAATGCAAGGTTATCCCATGGTTACATACTGTAGTTATAAAAAGTCACAGTATAGGTGTTGCATACTGATATGATAAATAATATTCAAGTAGACCACATGTTTACAGATGAAATTATTACTCAAATTCCAGCCACTACATATTTTGACTGTTGGTCACCAGGGCACTGTGCTGACTCAGAAAACCAAGGCCGAAATTACCATATATATTGGGGGGACACATCCCCCCCAATATTCAGATATGCTCAAAATTTCCCCCCCAATATATAGCCTAGCTGATTTTTTTTTTTAAATGTCCCCCCCAATGTTGACTCCATGGTTACGGCCTTGCAGAAAACTCTTGGTACACAGAGAGGAAGAGAAACCTGTGAGGTCATATCCTGTGAGTATTCTGGTCCTGCTGTTTAAGCCGAGGTGAGATTAACACTGCTGGACTGTGAGGACTGTGAGAGCTTGGTTCACTTCAGGTGAGATTAACACTGCTGGACTGTGAGGACCACGCTTGACTGTCAAAGAGCTTGACATGCTTCAAAATGTTTCAGGCATAGTTCATCATAGATTTTAGAATCTTTATTATAGATCTATAAGAGTGGCACTAACCACAGAAAATTAGAACTAACACTTCCAGCCAAGGATTGCTTGAATAATCAGTTATACTGACATACACATTCACCTATCCTGGTAGGTAGCCTATTCAGTATTAAATTAAGTGCTCCAATCAACAATGGGAAGACCGTTAATCACCACCCAATACACAGAGCTTTCTGGAATTGCGGGGTAAGAGTGGCACTAAGTCTGATTCACGTCAAGGATTGCTTGAATAAAGCTGTTTAACAGTTTATATTAAATATACAATCACCACCCAAAGACCTTTCTGGAATTCACTGAAGACATATGTTAACAATATATCAAAGAACATAAAGAAGACATAATGATGAGAATAATGATGAGAACAAGCCATTTGGCCCATCTAGACTTGTCATTTATAGGGCCTGTCATTTACATTCTCTCTTTAACCTGCAGTTCCGTTCTCTAACACTAAAAGGTCGATGGACAACTTTCTGAAGCTACTTGTTAAGCAATCAACAAATTAAGATCTCAAATAGTCATTTGATTATCACAAATTTGGTGTGTGCTGCAGTGCAGTAGGCTAGTCTGCAGGTGGAGCAACACACAGCCATATGTAAGTATGCTGATTGATTCGTGAGTACTGCCGTGAGATTCTGTTGACCGTTCTGTAGGATATATCATGCCCATTCTGGAGCAGTAAAGAAACTACAATGTGGAAAAGTTCTCTTTTACCACAAATGTAGATTGTTGCAGTCAATGTTTGTGGGTGGAAAGGCTTGTAAGAATGTGTTTGCATGCTTTCATGGCCTTTATGCATACAGCTTTTGTATTAAGCTGTATGCATAATTGTAAATCCTATGCTTCCCTTGAGCCACATTGCTCTCTGTATGAATGAAGGACTGTCAGTTTCTCAAATTTTTCATACATCTCAGGTCTTAACCAGCCTTAACTAAATGTGTTGGTCCTTTGATTAGAATAAAAAATAATGGCTGGACAAGAATTATTGTCCTTGGTTTTCAGACACTTTAACTTCAAACCTTGTTTTAAATATAATATTTAAAAACAAATGAAATATTTTTCATATATCTTTTTCAGGTCGGTTCCTTTTCTTGATTGGTCATATGTGAAGAGTTTGTTTGTTTTTGTGGTGTGTGGGGGATTTCCCATTTTTTTCATTTTTTGTCAATTGGAATTACTATGCTCCCACATCATTGTTATGCAGGGTTGCCAACCATCTGTACATTTATGGAAAGAAACTGCAGGCCATGTAACTGGTTTGCTGTGTAACTGGTGTCAGGACAACATTAGGTGTTTCACTGAAAATGGTCAAACTCAGACAGTCATGTCGGTGAAGACCAAAATCAAAGGTTGGCAATGTTGCCTTCATGCCACCCACCCACCCGCGCAGGGAGCATTACAGCTTGGTGCCAGAACTACTCTAATACACTTTCCTACGAACCGAAGACACTGCAGGTCAGTATGCTGCAGGAGAGCTTGAGCCAATCGGAGGACAGGCACATGTCTCATTGGTGAACCTGTAGGCTCTTGATAAGCAGCTAGGGGGCCCTTATGCAGAAGTACCCTGAGGAACCCTGACTGACCGTCAAGATCCCTCGGTTCAAAACTCGCTGCGGGCAGAACCAAATCCGTTACACAAGCGTTCAAACAGGTTTGCACTGAATCACGTCCCACTCACTAAGTGATTTCTGTCCGTGTTGCGCACCACTGATCACTTTTGCTTCATGAATAAAGCGACACTTGAAGCCATGGCTGCAATTTGAGAACTCAAAGCTGGACAATGACTTTATTGTCACAGTGTACAGTGTATTCCTGTGAAGCATGGAAGACTACGCATGCATCAAAGTGCCCCCGCACTCGCAGAATTCCTAAGCCCACAGGTGTGGACACAATGCTACATTGTTACAGTTCAAGGCACTGCATCAGTGCCCATTATGCATATATAGATGGGATTCCACAAAACTAAGGCTTTTGTTAGTTTTTCTCCCCTTTTTTTCAATTAAATCGTTAATCTAGGGGTCATTATATGAAAATATAATCTTAATGCAAACATTTAATTGTTGCAAAACTGTTCATAATCTTTAGTTGAATATTGGGCAACATTATGTGATCGGGTTATTGTAGTAATTCAAAAAATTGTAACATTTTCTGCTTAAACACAAAACACAGAGCCTTTCTACTGCACTAAAAGTAATTTAACTATTTCTGTGTTCACTCTTGTGGAACAGAAAATGTTAAAATGTAAAAACTAAAAGGAAAAGAAAACGTGCAGAAATGACCTAATTACCAAATAAATAGTGAAGAAAACAAATACATTCCTCTTTTATGGAGAAAGTTTAAAGAAAGTGTGTTGAAAAGTGGCCAACACTAATGTGTTGGCACAACTGGCTTGTATAGGGTATAGTTTAAAATGGTGGATGGATACAATATATCTCTGACATTAAACATAAGTAATTGCAGTTGTGTTCAACAATGTCACAGATATAGACTAATCAGTTGCAAAAAAGAAAAGAATAAGCAATTAACAATCAATATATATTTGCTGAACCTGAGCTAGACTGACACATTGGTTTGATCGGCACTAATGTATACAACACACAATAGTATACAACAAATGGGGCTTCAAGCAATTAATCAAAAACTGCAGATGAAGGAGATCAGTCTCTAGCCTGACTCTGCTGTACAGCAAATAATCATATTTATCAGTAATAGGACAGCCAGTGGAAGGCTTATTCTCATCTTCAGTTTGCTACATCAATATGTATGACATGTTTATCTCTGCGTCTTTTCTGAGGATTAGCCGTGGAATGCAAATTACAGTACATTTCACAGCCTGTCTGTATGAAGAATCTCAGAGTAGGAGTGCTGATCTAGGATCAGCGTAACCTTTTAGCTTATAGCGTAAGATTGGGATATGAAAAGGGGAAAGCTGATCCTAGATCAGCACTCTTAGCTGTCAGACCGGGGACAGACCAGGGCCTCAGTCTAAGCTCCTTAGCAGAGACCCTGGCTGCTGGGCTTGAGTATGGATCTGATATTCATGTGAACAAAAGGACATGGCCTCAGCACTGAGCGGTGACAATGAGGACTGACACTCATGTTTATATGATATCTTCCGCTGTACGACTCTGAAAAAAATTAGTCTTACATCACCCCCTATATAATGAACAGACAAGTGTTCGGAGGGGGTTCAAACAGTGTTCGAACATTGAGTTTTGTAGTGGTTGTTTGACACCAAACAATGTGGTGCTGCTTTTGAATCATCAGATGGTGTGAGAATCTTATTTTTAACAAGTCTGTGATTGTTGCTATGGTATTGTTTTGATTGTGTTGGCTAATCTGTAAAGGCTCATTTCTACATATACATAGTGAAAAGTTATAAAGATACAAATAATAACAAGCAGCTAGTCTAGTTTAGATTACCATAAAAAAACCTTCCCAAATGGTTAAATTTCCTTGTCCAAAAAGAGTGTTGAAGTGTCATGTCTGGCCTTATTTCCCCTTAAATTTATATCATTCACTCATAGTTATAGGCATCTGGACAACACATTCTCTGTGATTCAAATTGGATCTTTCATAATCATGAAACGGTGCACAAGTAAAGAAGAATCATGAACAGAACACAATGTGGTTTTCTACCTCTCCTGGAAATGCTGAGATTAGTCTGTCATTAATTCAAAGTCTGGGATTATGGAAAATCCCAAAGCTGTTCCACAGCCGAGATTAGACCTCCGACTGTCGCAGGAAGGCACAAAGAAAATTATTTTTTGTTTCCATTCAATGAACCTCAAAACAATAAAGCAACTGCTTTTTAATGGGGCCAGATCTGAGAGAAACCCTGGCAGATTCTATGATGGGAATCGGATGGGATTTTAAGACTGTCATCAAATGTACCAGTTAGCCTATTAGCGTTGTTTAGTTATAGAGTGCAGAGAATGGGAGACAATAGCACTGTATCGCTGTTTTTCATGTTTTCCAGGGGAACCAGAGAGCTCCCTAACTGACAGAATATTGACCAGGTACTCAAGATCATTCATACACAGAGGGCAGTCATGACCATATGTAACAAACACTACAGGGCTGAAGCCATTTTATTTGTGGCCGTCAAAATGTGTTGTGCGTTTCAGTGAGAAAGCCTCGTGAGCAAGAACAAGAATGTTCCGTGTTCAGCATTCTCAGAACTCATTATGTTGTACAAGAAAATAACAAACAGGGAAATTAGCAGTTGGTCAAAAGTGTTACTCAAATCTAAGGACATTACTTAAGTGCTTAGATTGAAAAAAAGGCTTTTGGGAGGATACAGTGTTTGCAAATGTACACATATGGGATTGAATATATGCCATTTATATTTAATTTAAATTTAGATTGAATACAGGCTTTTGGGGAGAAACAGCATTTTCAAACATACACTTTTTTTACACATGACATGAGAAATGAGTATAATGCTGTAGGTCTGGCAACAGCAATAACAAAGGCAGGTCATTGTCCTCTTAAGATAAAGACTGTATGCTGAGCACGGCAGTCAGGGGATCGTGTGTCTGTGGTGGTCTCTACGGCTCTGAGCAATTCACACCAACAAATATCATTTGTGTCCTCCAGCTTGCCCCAGTTCTCCACGTAATTACAACGTTCAGGCCTCAATTTGTTTGTGAATCTAATTCCCACACGCTGACTAATATTCACTGCCATTCCCTGCCTTCCAAATTAGTTAACCGCGTATGCCATCTTGTTTGGCGACAAGAAAGCCAGTCAAGGTTTTTGTTTACACAAATACATTTCGTAATGCGGACAATGTTCCCTTAATCTCCTCTGTTCCAAACCCAAATCCCGCAATATCTCAAAGTTCAAGACCATGAGAAAACGGTGACATAAGCCACTAATATGGCTTACAGAACACCACATCATTAGTCAGACCCATAACAACAAATGTTAGACACTGTCAGACAAAAACTGTATGTGATTTTTCCCCAAATATTGAGAAAAAGGGAAATATTGTAAAATCAAGCGCCTGCATTTTATAACTTTATCAGAAACAAATCAAACTATCCAAATGCATCCTTATTTTCAACATTAATGACAACAGGGTTTCAAATTGTAGATGCTCACTTCCATATTTGTCTCAATTTAACTAATTTCAAGTCACCTACTATGTAAATGATCGTTTCAAATTATATTTTTATGCACTAACAATGCACTATTGTAGACTTATTTATCCCTGCTTCATAGCTCTGGAAATAAATACGGTATCACCTCTCCCAATTCAAGAATTCATTTTTGCACAGCTTTTGACCAAACAATGTAGACAGCACTTTGGTCCTTTAATCGCACATGCAATCTCAGTGTGGCAGAGAATAGAGAAAATATGTTGGCACTTGGCACTTTGATATCTTCCACAATGTCTCCCTATGCTCTGGAGGAGGATAACCTTTCTTATATCCCCAATGGTCTGATACAGGTATTCACACTCTAGGTCACATAATGGAGGGTTACCATTGAGGTCCTTTCAAGAAACATAGTTTAACTGGTGCGTCTGTCTTTCTGTATTTACAACTTCACTCTGCTATGATCGCATGTGGTGTCACTCGGAAGGCTCAACCTTGTAATCATCCATGATCATCTTGTAATCATCATATGAAAAGGCTTCCTTAGCTTTCCAAGAACTGTAGTTCTGTTATCTATAAGCAACTACTCAAAGCCTCCGCATTACCTCTTGCCGTCACATTTTGGAATACAAATCGGAGTGATTTTAAATCACCTGTTAACTGGCAAAAAAGTCTGGCTTCTCGCAATCCATTTATATTCCTATTTCTATTTTTTTAATCAATTTAATGCTTTAGGTCTTGTGCTGTCTAGGCTGGAGATTCCAATTGGCCTACTCAGAATGGCAATTGTTGGGTTGTGTGGGAGAAATGCTAAAAGGGGAAGGAAAATGAGAAAATAAAACGAAAAGAAAGAAGACAGAAGTGTATAGACTATGTGTTTATTTGTATGCGTTTGTGTGTATGTATTTGTGTGTAGGCTGTGTCAGAGTATATGGGCTAATGGAGACTGACCGTGGTCATCAACGTGTGATATTTATAGAGCCACAGTGTGAGGAAAGTGACCCTTCATGCAAAAATAATTGACATCATAGAAGCTGCCAGTCACTGGGTCATATCTGGCCATTGACTCGTGTGATATTGTGCTGATTTAGCATATTTTCTAACCAGAGTCAGCAATTTTCATCTACTGTACATGTGACTGACCAAAGAAGTGTCAGATGTCACACAAGGTAAAAATAGAAGCATATTTACCAATATCATAGTGCCAACACCAAGTCACTTTCAATAAAAGTGGAAGGAACAA
Source organism: Aldrovandia affinis (assembly GCA_029706075.1). Lineage (NCBI taxonomy): Eukaryota > Metazoa > Chordata > Actinopteri > Notacanthiformes > Halosauridae > Aldrovandia > Aldrovandia affinis. The sequence goes on from JAINUG010000218.1 coordinate 794,602, forward strand.
GCACTGAATCTGCAGCTCATTGACATTTGACATTTATTGACAGTCTTCTTTAGAGTTGCTAATGCAATTACATATGCCCCAATTAATGCTATTCCAATAATGAACACAGAAAAATCCATGTTTCATGTCACAATGTATGTATATTTCGCGCAGATTAACATAAACAACAAATGTCTGTTGCTTTTATTGTTTTATTTATTTATTTTTTATTTATTTAAATAAGTCTAGATTAAATGCAATGGCGTAAAGAAAAAAATGGATTTTAAATTATTTATAGTCCATTATGAATTGTTGTTTCATCTGTCAGTTCAAAGTAAATGCCTTTTAGCTTGAAGTTGGATTCAATAAACATGTTGAGTCACCAATGGGAAAATCTCATTTTGATGCATGACAACAATATAATTCACAGTGTCTGCCACTGATTTTGATACATTAACATTCAACACAACAGATTAAATGCAATTAAGTCTGCTCCCAGGGTAAAGCCTCTAAATATAATTAGTAGTTTCCTCCATGAAACGAGCTGACCATAAAACCTTTTTATAACATGGAACTATTGGATCATGGAGCTTTTTATTGAAAACAAATTGTGTCTGATAAAGGAAAATGACTGGTCCACAGGCTCATTTACTACACCTATGGCATAAATAAACACCTGCTCTATTTTAAATAGAGCGTATTCCTACATCTGGGGAATACTACTATACACACTATGACAAATGGTTTCCAGACATCAGTGGCATTTCCCTCTCCCCAGGCACATCGATCTCCAATATTTGGCTGATGGCACGTGACACAGAATCATGAGGGAAATGATTGAGCCAGTTAGTCTTTTCTATCTTTTCTCCTGGCTACTCTTCCAAAATCTTGATCATGATACTTTTCTGAAATGCATTTTCATATCCATATGGCTGTGAAAAAGATATGCACCAGCAATTTGGTAGGGCATGTGAATCTCTATCCATCTAACCCAGTTATCAGGCAGTACATATATTGAGTAGAAAATTGAGGAAGTGACAGAATATGAAAGTAAATGGTGTAAAGGTAAAAGGACAAATACTATACCACATTAAAACGACCAATGATACAATCATGCACAATGATAAATGCTGGGAAACTGCTTTGTAAATCATCAGAACACAAGCCACTTTTTTTTTTGTTTTTTGTTTTTTGTTGATCCCTCAAAATGGAGGAGCTCATTTCAGATGGAAAAAAAGAAAAAAAAGTATCAATTCAGACGGCACTTAGTATTGATACAGCTATCAGGAGACATGCTCCTTAATGACTACTCACATATGTCACAGCCTGATAAAGAGGCTCCATTGTTGTATCCATGACTACATGCTGAGAGGGCATTCCTAGTGGATTGAGATATTAACAGTCTAATCAGTGTCTTCACTCACCAACAGGGCCTGCATGCGACACCAATAATCATCTTCATACACTCTGCTACTAGACGTGAGAGACTCTACTGATAGCACAGTGCACAGTCCGTATTTGGGGTCATCTGGAATGTGAAATATCTTACCACAGGAAAATATAATGACACATATTGTTGTTTGGTCTCAATGATATCAGTGGGAAGATCTTACCACAGGCAAATATAGGAAACAGTATGGTTGTATAGTCTGAATGATATTAGTGGGACAATGTGTAGATGCTGGAAGAAAAGCTGCTCCGCTGATATTCGTAATGACAGTCATCAGTCAGTTCTTAAATTAATGGCCTAATTAACTGCTCCTGGCTAGGGTGCTAACCAGAACAAACAGGATGGAAGCCCTTTCCTGGCTTCTCTACATTGGCTTCCAGTCTTTTTGTAATTGTAAAATAATTGCAATTGCTTCTAAAGCTGTATATGACCAGGCCCCAGAGTAAATCTCAGAGTTGTTATAGCTTTATATACCAACCAAAGTGACAAAGTGCCACTACAGCTTCCATGGGGCTCTGAAATGGAACATTTAAATCGCCACAATCTGACTCGTGGAGGCCAACCCTTCGGCCCGGCCTCACAGCCCCCTCCCCATGTGTCCAATACCCTGTTCTCTGGGAAATGAGGAATTGCAGGGCAACAGCCATTTATCCTGTGTAGAAATTTTCCCAAAGTTTAAGACGCCACCGATTTAGAGCACAACAGGAAGTGATCTCTGAAAATGCCATCCCGGCATTACCTTCAGCCTTACAAATGATTGATGAAGTTCCTTCTGGCAGCATAGGCTAAAAGTGTATTTTATGAATGCTATTATTCTTCATTCATTTTATATTACATTTTACTTGCCTCCTTCTGATTTGCTGTTCATTTTGTGACCATAGTTTGAACCAACACGTTAATGCTGTGTACCAAGATGATTTTGTCTCTGGGAAATAATCCTCAGTAGGCTCTAAACCTTTCTATTTTTTCCTTTTTTTTTTTTACAAATCATCTTACAGCATGCTCTCTGTCCTCTTAAACAAATTCATACCTTATTCCCAATCTCTCAATCCAAGGCAACATTTACTCAGCATAGGCTGGTCACAAACAAGGCATCATACACATGAAAAATGTATTTAATATCTCTTACTCAAAACAGATCAGTACTTAATGTGATAAGTAAGAGCAGTACTTAATGTGATAAGTAAAACAAATAAGTAAAAAGCTTTTCTGAGCACTTTAAAATTTGGCTCAGCTTCAGAGGGTGTTCTGGTCAATAGTAACACTATGGACTCTATACCATACCTGGAAAAGCCGCATAATGTACCTGTACCTGTAATGTAAATACATTTTTCATCATACAGTAAAACATTCTGAAAAAAACTTTCAATGTCTCAATCCCAGAGGAATTAAAATAAGAAAATAGTTCATAAGTCACTCTTTTTATTCCTTAGAGGACTCAAAGAATCAGAGAGTGAATACTGGGTCACATTCTACTGTGAGAGGAGAACAACGTGTAACACATGGATTAACATGGCACTCAGGCCGTTCACATGCATCCATGAGAAACACTCACAACATCGCAATGGAACCAAGAAGCATTCACCCATATGACTAATAAAAACAATTAAATAAACTTTAGTGAAATTGTGGCACTGGAAATAAAAAATTACACGACAAAAAGACGAGAAATATTTCAACAACTTTCACAGCAAAATAGAACTTTGATTTAAGAGACACACTGCTCATTTTCTAAAACAGGTCATCTTGCTCAATAATATTTAAAAACATGAATGTAAAAATGTTTCCAATTTTAGAGGCCAAATTCCCCATGAAAGTCCTGTGAAGAGACAGAGAACGCCAAGTCTATTGGACTTATTATCTTCACCTCTGGTACAAAAACAAGCCTGAGACCCGACACATCTGATCAGATCTAACAGAGGGAGAGGGAACCTGAGAGCATACTCAAATGTGTTGCAAGAATGAACTTCCTGTGTTTAATTTCCAGGCTATGACATAACAGTACCCTTTCCCTGGTGTGGGTGGAGTTGGTACAAAGACACAACACCAACTTTTGTCTTTGAAATAAGACAATAAACATTGTATGTGTGAGTGTGTGTGTCTGTGTCTGTGTCTGTGTCTGTGTGTGTGTGTGTACATATATATATATATATACACACATACACAGTGGGTATAAAAAGTATTCACCCCCTTTGGCATTTTTCACAATTTATTTTCTTACTTCATGGAATCAAAATAGATTTATAGGCCTCTTGATGACCCAAATAGGTGCCCTTCTCGCACGGATGGACGGTCTGTTGTAGGCAAATGTATAGTTGTGCCTTATTCTCTCAATTTCTTTATGATGGACTTAACAGTGCTCCGGGGGGATATTCAGTCTTTGAAATCTTATATCCTTCCACTGATTGATGCTTTTGAAGAACCTTTTCTCAGATTTCTTTGATCTTCATGATAAAGCTCTTGTTTGGGAATGCACTAACCAATTGTAGGACCTCTCACAGACAGGTGTAATTAATTTGAAATAATTTGAATCACCTTAATTGTACACAGATGAACTCCAATCAAATAACTGTGACCTCTGAAGACAATAGATTGCACCAGAGTTTATTAGGTGTGTCTTAGCAAAAGGGGTGAATACTTATGGCATCAATTAGTCAGTTTTTTATTTGTAATTAATTAATTAAGAAAAGAGTATTTATTTATTTATTTGACATTATAGAGTATTTTGTTTGATCAGTGGCAAATCCCCTTACTTTTCCTAAGCTTGAATAGAATGAGCGTCTTAAGTCTTTCCTTGTAACCTTTCATACCATGTACCAATTTAGTTGCCCTTCTTGGTACTTTTTCAAGAGCTTCTTTATGTAGTGTGGTGCCCAGAACTGCACACAGTACTCTATATTGATGTTATACAATGACTTTGTTAGACCTCACTTAACACCATAACTGTCACCAGCCCACCGCCGGGCTGTTTATATCACGTAACACGTTCGACTTTAAATATCACGGTTAAATGTAGCAAAAATATGGACATGTGTTATATGCACAGATCGGGTGGAATCTCGTCTTTTCAACAATGCATGCCAATTCACATCAAAGTCACAAAAGAATTCAAGGCAAGGCAAGGTACTCCATAAGAATAGCTGCTCCTTACCTTTGGTGAAGTCTATAAGTCCCAAAATATGATAGATAGTTAATTATGTGGGCATCCTGATCACCATAAGGGTCTGTGGAGGACGTCGGTCTCGGCCACATGGGAGTGGCATGGTTGCCTGTCTTGTTTCATGTGGTAGAGGCCTTTGGAGCAGTGAGACTTTCCGGGGGCAGGTTTGGCACTCTCACATGGTGTGAGAGTGAACTGTCGCCCGGAAGGGAGCTCCAAAGGCCTTAATTGGTATAATTATTATTTAATGATTTAATTGGTGTCAATCAGTCAATTGATATAAAAGTAAATTGGCTGATTGGGTGTCTAGGTGAGAATGTGAGTTGAGTGATTGTGATTGGGTGATTGCCTCACAAGTCCCACCTGAGCCAGGCAGAAATTAAGCCTATTTAAGAGCAGGTGGGGCGAGTGGGGAGTTAGTCAGTCTTGTCTTGATGTGTGTGTGAGTGCGTGTGCACGTTTGATGTGGAATGTTTGATGTTTGTGGAGTTTTGTGTAGTTTTGTGTGCGTTTGTCGAAGGTGACTGAATAGAGTGCTTCCTGTGTGAGTGGGGAAGAGGAGAGAGGGTGCACTGAGTGTCCGCCTCTCTTCCTCAGTGTGATTATGGAGGAGCGAGAGGGTGCCCTGGAAGAGGGTCTGCCCCTCGCCCTCGGTTTTAGTAAAAGAGAGCTCGCACTCGACAGTGGTGAGTGTTTCTGAGCAACAGCCCAAGAACTCACTGAAAGTGGAGTGTCTTGGGGCTGGTTGCCAGAACTCTCACTGTGGGGAGTGGCAAGTGTCTCTGGATGAATGGGAAAGAGAACTTGAACTGAAAAGTTTGTGTCTCAGTATGAATGGGTGGGAAGCACTTGAAAGGTCACTGGATATGTGTGTGCCTGAGGAGGTTCCAGGGGAACTCCGGAGGAAGAGGCGCGGTGTCCCGTAAGTTTGGTTATTTTAACTTGTTATTTTAGTTTGTTGTTTTTACCCGAAAGCTTCGCGGCGAGTAAGGTGGAGATTTTGTGTCTGTGTTTGTGTTGGTCTTTGTTATATGTTAACCTGCTACTCCCACTGTCTCTCTCCCATGTCTGGGGGGAGAGACAGAAAAAACTAATAAATAAAATCCGGTCCGTAGACCGACAAACTCCACTCCGTGTCTCCTGGCTGTTCTGTTCCCATTCAGGGTTTGTCACGTGGCGTGTGACAGGGTCTAACAAACAAAAGTAGTGATGTCGTTTTGTCACAAGAGTAAGCCAAATCGAGAGTTCCATTTTTTCCGCTAACAGCAGAGATGTAATTCTCCTGGATCTACGAGATATGTGATTGTGTTTCACATAGGAAAGTTTCACATTCAGACAAAGCCAGAAGGGCAATTTTGACTTGGCTAAACAAATTTGTTATATTATTTATCCATCCATCCATCCATCTTCTACCGCTTATCCGGGTCGGGTCGCGGGGGCAGCAGCCTAAGCAGGGAGACCCAGACTTCCCTCTCCCCGGCCACCTTGTCCAGCTCTTCCGGGGGAATCCCGAGGCGTTCCCAGGCCAGCTGAGAGACATAGTCTCTCCAGCGTGTCCTGGGTCTTCCCCGGGGCCTCCTCCCGGTGGGACGTGCCCGGAACACCTCACCAGGGAGGCGTCCAGGAGGCATCCTAACCAGGTGCCCGAGCCACCTCATCTGGCTCCTCTTGACACGGAGGAGCAGCGGCTCTACTCTGAGCCCCTCCCGGATGACCGAGCTCCTCACCCTATCTCTAAGGGAGAGCCCAGACACCCTGCGGAGGAAACTCATTTCGGCCGCTTGTATATTTTGCTAATGTTCATAGCTGTTGCTTTTTTGTTGTTGTTGTTGCTAATGGTAAATGCCTGTTGGTTACTTTTTTACCATTGGAAAAAAATGTGTATCTTGTTGCTAACCAACTCTTTGGCTTGACTTTAGTGTGTGTGTTTCATAGGCAACACCATGTTGTAGTGTGATTCTCAATGTCACATAAGTCAATTGTGCCACATGGAGACATTATGAGACACTTTGAGCTGTCACATTAGTATCTCTTTTGCAAACAAAATAACAATCCATAATGGTTTGGGCGATAGAAAGATCAAATAGATAGTCAAAATGTTTTAGTATGTTTCCCAGTGTCACAGAAGTGACTAGAAATCATTGGGCCGAAATCGGATCAAGTCCATGTGTCATTTTTCCATCGCACAACAGAACTGTGACAATAGAAGGAAATAGATAGGAGGAGTTATCTGAAGTAACAAAAAAGAATGTGACTGATGGGGTGACATTAGTAACACTGATAAGGTAAACATTCCAGTTAAAATTCACAAAAGCAGAACACTGCTTTCCTCATAACATTAGCTACAATTTTCTTACCTCTACCAAGGCATTTGGGAGTCATGTCAGGGGCAGCAAACGCAGGAGGTACCATACAGTGACTTCATTCACACTAGGCTATATAATCTTTCATATACAGTGCATCCGGAAAGTATTCACATCGCTTCACTTTTTCCACATTTTGTTATGTTACAGCCTTATTTCAAAATGGATTAAATTCTTTTTTTTCTCTCCGAATTCTACACACAATACCCCATAATGACAAAGTGAAAAAAGTTTTTAGAATTTTTTGCAAATGTATTAAAAATAAAAAAATAAAATATCACATGTACATAAGTATTCACGCCGTTTGCTGTGACACTCAAAATTGAGCTCAGGTGCATCCTGTTTCCACTGATCATCCTTGAGATGTGTCTAGAACTTAATTGGAGTCCAGCTGTGGTAAATTCAATTGATTGGACATGATTTGGAAAGGCACACACCTGTCTATATAAGGTCCCACGATTGACAGTGCATGTCAGAGTAAAAACCAAGCTATGAAGTCCTAGGAACTCTCCATAGACCTCCGAGATAGAATTGTGTTGAGGCATAGATCTGGGGAAGGGTATAAAAACATTGCTAAAGCATTGAAAGCACCCAGGAGAACAGTGGGCTCCATCATTGTGAAATGGAATAAGTTTGGAACCACCACAACTCTTCTTAGAGCTGGCCGTCTGGCCAAACTCAGTAACCGGGCAAGAAGGGCCATGGTCAGGGAGGTGACCAAGAACCCAATGGCCACTCTAAGAGAGCTTCAGAGTTCCTCTGCAGCGATGGGAGAACCTGGTAGAAGGACAAACATCTCTGCAGCACTCCATCAATCAGACCTTTATGGTAGCACTTGGCATTCAGGCCAAAAAGTTCAATTTGTGTCTCATCAGACCGGATAATCTTTTTCCTGATGCTCTTAGAGTCCTTTAAGTACCATTTGCAAACTCCAAGTGGGCTGTCATATGCCTTTCACTCAGAAGTAGCTTCCGTCTAGCCACTACCATAAAGGTAAAGCTCCACCTTGGCTCCCTGTTCTGCTCACTAGTGCATAAACAGAGCAGTAAATAAATTCAGCACGGATACTTAGATTCAGTACGGTTCTCTTGGCAGTGGAAAAAGTGACAAAACGTGGGATCACGGATTGGTTACCTTGCCGTACTGTACAGTACTATGCGGTGGAAAAGTGCCGTTGGAGACCACCGGTGACACCACTCACTAAAAGGTCTCTAGTTTATGAGTCCCTTAGTCTAGTAGTCTGTTGTTTTGCACAGACTTACTTGACATATTGGACAAGGCAAGCACATTGTTGTATGTTTGCTCTTCGGTCCTATAGGCTGTGTTGTGACTACATGCACCACACCCCTATAAACTACAATGTGTTTCCTTTCATATGATACTAAATGTAGGCATTTGGCCATAGCAGTTCTTAAGCTATGAACTTATACCTCCCAGTCACTAGTTTAAATATTCCTCCACTAACCTAAGCATACGCTGCTTGTCCACGTGTTCCAAGTCTTCAGCTTAGGCAGCAGGCAGGCAACATACCATTCGAGACTTGTTTTCCCGCAAACAGACCATACTGTCTGCATCTCTAATAATTGAGTCCCCCACTATGATTAACTCCATTTTCTTGTAATACACATATATATGATATATAAGCAGATATACATAAATCCTTTTCACGTCTAAAATACACAAATACACAAGCTGCATAAACAAGGATCAACGTGACTTCAGCGCTGCAACTAGCTAGCCAGATGTTTTGTAGACATGCTATGTGTTTTATATAAAATTAGCCGTGCATTCTCAGGAATAATAAATAAATGCTTAAAACGAATTACTTAAGTCTCTCAAAATAGCTTTCCAGTAGGCAACAGAATTGTACACTTAGCTCAAAGAGGACACTGTGGTTAAGTGGTACTAAACAGTGTAATTTCAGCTTCAAAAGCAATAGGCTTCTGGTTTTGTGAAAGGGGTTAGGCTGCAAGCTGGGTGGAGCTCCAGACTTCACTTATCCAATGTGATTCTGCAGAGCCCTTGTTCTCAAAGGCACAGATCAGGCCCCGTATTCATGAGTAGGAGTGCTGACCTAGGATCAGGTTTGTGTTTTAGCTCATCATTGATAAAGGTAGGACATGGACAGGCACTTATGGAAAAATCACATACATTTCTCATATAAATGTCCAAAACACACATGCACATATGTGATCACATGTGACAATATTGCTCTCCCTGTTCAGTTTCTATCTTGCTTACTACATTTTTAGTGTGGCTATCTTTCAGCTAACAATCAAGGTCAATGTCACTGTTTGGTTTTGTCCTGCTTCCCTGCCTGGAGGTAAGTGTGGCTGTAGCTCCTGTAACAGCTGTCTTACAGTGAAATATTATTGAGATTTGTTACTTACATTCCAACATTTGCACTGCCCACAATTTCTAAGTCACCTTTACATTTTTGCTACTGTGTTTTCATCAACTCTCAAGTGTGTACAGCCACTGTTAACAATAACAATATTGGCCAAGTAAAACAAATAATACTAATAAAGAAATAAAATCACAAATCGTATTAAGGAGCTCCAACTTCTTATCAATAACATTGCAGGATTCATTGGAATCAACTATACACATTAGTTTAAACAGCATTATTTTTGCACTTTGTTTTGTGTTTGTAGATAATGTATCCTTGACACCAATCCAAATTACAACATTGATTGACTTGATAATTGCAAGTGATAATTACAACACAGCATGTGTATTTTCTCATTAAAATGATAAATCATAATGTATCTATATATGCTATTTATCAGATTTTATCCAAAGCGACTTACAGTAGTGAATGCATACATTTTTCAGTATATGTGGTCCCAGTGGGAATTGAACCCACAACCTAAGCATTGCCAGCGCCATGCTCTACCTACTGAGCCACACAGGACCACTATCTGAAATTACTGATCAGCAAACACAATATTCCTGTGAAGTCCTGTTCCCTGAACAATTCTATCTGACTGTTCTTTGCACCATATACAAATAAGACTTGACTATTGTGACTATTATAGGTAAACAAAGCAAAGGAATCCAAGTTAAACAACTCTTGAATTGTAAGGACAGGAAATGGCAGTTAGGCCACTTCCTAATAATTAATTATTCATTCATTCATTCACATCTGTGATGACTTGATGAGCTTCATCCAGCATTCCCTGTTAAGCATTGCATTGCGAAGAGACAATCCGCACAGTCCTGTCTCCATTTCGATGGACGATTTAAAGGTGACGTTAGGTGACGGGAGAGTCTTCCAAAGGAGGACACGACTGGCTGGATGGATATGTCCGGCTAGGAAGAGGGTCTGATGACACTTGAGATGGAGGGAGGGCGTAGAGGGCGGAGTTTGGAAGGTGGTCCTGCCAGGAAACATTCTGGACAGCACGCAACATCCGTGTGTAGGTACCATCGATGGACTTAGTGATCTTGCTGGTGAGGGCCCAAGACTCACACCCATAGAGGAGAATGGACTCCACGGATGTTTTAAAGATGTTAATTTTTGAGCTTTTACGGATTGCAGATTGCCAAACATTCCTCAATGAGTGGAGAGCAGACCAAGCTTGAGCCTTCCTACATTCAACATCGTGGGTCGAGTTTGTGTAGGAGCCCAGGTATTTGAAGTCATCAACTTTGTCGATCTTACTGCTATCAAGCGCTATGATGTCGCCAGCAGTGGAGGGATTGAGGTGAATGTACTTAGTTTTCTTTGCATTAAGAGAGAGACCAATGGACTTGCAATTATTATGATACATAATATATAATAAATATAATGATCTAATTTCATTTTTCATAATGATAGGAGTGGAGCCTAAGCTCTACTGATGTACCTAGTACATGAAGAATGTTTTATTGAAAAGCTAATTATGTATTTTCCTGTTGGAATAAGAGAGCATAACTGAGTGATTAAGCTAGATCTACAAACAAAGAAAGAATTCTAACTAAAACAAGAGTGGCCCCTCAGGTGGTATGACTATAAATGAAAATTCAGTGCAAATGTTTGATGCACAGCCTATATGCCTGGTAGGCTGAATCAGCTTGCTCGGGCCGATTTATTGGAGAGTGCTTGGTAAGTCCCAACAAACACCTTCCCTGGGATTCACTTTCAAATGCACTTCTCCAGGAAACTTCAAATGAATCAAATTCGAATTTCATATTATAACATGCTTAAACATGCAGATCCTCTGTTGAGTGTGTTAAGTGAGAGACATTCAGTTCATAAGCAGTGGCTGATATCTATGAGTTTAGGTGGTAACTACTTTCCAAAGGGTGGCGCAACCAGTAAAGGCACTTTACTCTGGCCAGGAGTCCCACTCGGGGGTGGCAATTGGCTGTCCACCCTAGGGGAGGGGGAGGGAAACCTGGATGAGCTCGCCATATGCACAGAAAGCTTCCCTGTGTATATCAGAATCATACAAGGGGGTGAGGGCATTACCAAAATGTTCCCAGCTCAGTTGACAAACAAATTAGAAACAGGCCAGTTCAGCCCTCTATCAAGCCCAGCCCCAAAGTCTGCCCCATTCAATAACACCCCCTTTTACTCCATATACTCCATACTCCAAGTCCTGTGCCAAAAAAATCCTTCCATGTCTCAAAATGGGCCCAACTCACTTGCAAAACAACAAAGGGCCTGACCAGCCTTGACTCATGACCTTTATGGTGGACAAAGGCATGGATGAGACATATATCAGAGAGCCAGCTCTTTGTGCATGGAGGATGAGAGAGGCTCATTAAAATGAAATGGCACTTCCTTCTCCCATTACTGACTCTCCCTAATTTAGACCCACTAAATCAATTGGAATTCTTTTTCATTTTTAATCTCTCCACTGTTTTATATTAGTATACTGCATGAGAAAGAATCTGAAAGACCGCCAAACATAGTTTTGTGCCCAGCATGAATAATCAAACTCGTGATAGGAGACATGAGTCCAGACACAAGCTGCATTGTTTCAGACGTGCAGCAATGACAAGCCTTTTGTAAAAATCTGTTACTTATCATCCACAAGATGGATAATTTTATCTACATAGTAGGCTGCAGATTGTTAATATTTTGCAACTACTTACCTTTCTCTATTGTTTTGCAAGAGTGGGAAAAAAATCTACTAACAAGAATAAAAAAGTAAAATGGCAGACAATACTGTTTCCCAATGTTGGAATATCTCAACAGTTCACAAATTGTTCCTCTTATCCAAGGCCAGATGTTCTAGAAGAGCGAGGTGAGGTCATATTTCTTGCGGAAGTTCACCAGGGTTCATAACCAAACTTTCAGAGCCTCATCCAACCCCCTCAGCTCATAGCTGAAACACAGCCACGTTCATTCCCAAACAGTTTGTTATTATGGTTACAAGGAAAGTATGTTGCATCTATTTTTTTCCCAGCATGCCATCTTCCTCCCACTATCTCAGAAGTTTATGAATGTGGTGCCCTCTCTTGATCAAACTTAACCAATTGCAAATGTAATGCACAACAATTTAAATAATTCTCACTTACATGTTTTATGTTCCCCCCTTCCTGACTTGGCCTTTACCATACTTCACAAACTCCCCTTACTGCTGTTAGCTCTCTCCCTTTAGGTATAGGTAACTGCCCAAATAAAGGAAATACCAACATAAAGTGTCTCATCTTGTAAGTCGCTCTGGATAAGAGTGCCTGCTAAATGCTTCAAATGTCAAATGTAAATGTCTTAATAGGGCCAAAAAAATTGCCAAATGCTATGTTGGGGCTCAGCAAACAGGTTGAATTATTTACCCTCCAGAAGTGGGTATTGTGACTTTTAGCTCTGTTACTGTAGTATTTGGTTTCATGAGGTGCAGGAAAAAAATAGCAATCATATGCCATAAATTTAAGGTTTCAGAGAACATCATCCCACTGGTAATTACACAGTTCTGTAATGTGCAGTGTTCACAAACTGATTTACGGCCACAATAAGCGGAAATACACAAAATTCTAAAAGTCAAACCTTTCCTAAATATACATTACATATACATATTTCCTAAAACTTTCCAATAAATATCCTAAAGACAACACACATTTATGTTTTCTTTCCACATCCTATTTGTTCATCCATTGCAATTTGAAACACAACTGAGCCAGGCCAAAGGCTACCCCTGAAATACAGTATATGGAGTGGGACATTAGGCTTGTACACAATTAAGAGAAATCGTTCTGCTGGCAGCATTATTCTCTTAAATCTGTAAACCAGGACCATGTGACCAGACATAGTAGGCCAGACATATTTTTAGATTACTGATGAAAGAACGGCTAAAAAAAGAGACAATATGGTTCATGTAAACATAAACAAGCTTAAAACAAAAGTTCAGATGAAAAAAACGCTGGAAAAACTTGGAATGTAACAAAATTAAACTGCTGTGGGCTAATTGAGCACAAACCATTTTGTGTTACTATATCAGATGTAATAAAAATCTATCACTTTTCATTTCTGGTTCCTTGTTCTCTGGGGTGTACATTTCACAATGGCAGTTTATCAGAGGATAAACAGAGATGTTCCCTGCAGCAAATAACGATATAAATACTGAATACCTAACCATGGCACACACACAACCCACATCTGCAGCTTTAATCTCTATGACAGACTCTAAATATGAAAACCTAACATATATTTTTCTCATTGGAAGAAAAACATTAATATACCAAACCATTTTATTACTCTCCTTGAGAAAACTGCAGCGCGACTTCACCAAACTTCCTGTAACCCAATCATAGCAAGGAGTGTGGCTACAGATGTAGCAGCTAATTTACAAGCACAGGACTGTTTAATTGTTTGTAATGTCTGATTTCTAATTGTTCACACAAAAAAACAATTCTAAGCCATTTGTAAAGGAACCATGTTTTTCAGCTAGATGTAAATACCCTAAGTACTAGGGTACTAAATACCAAAAAGTACCCAGGAACCAAGACAAACGAAGATAGCACAATATGTGGAGAGAATAGCGTTAAGATGCATGATTTAATGCCCCTGCTTAAAGGTTGTACATTTACATTTTACATTTTAAGCATTTAGCAGACGCTCTTATCCAGAGCAACTTACAATATGCGCATTAATACATGGTAGGAACAATCATAGTTCGCGCAAGAGATCAGTGCAGTAATACAGCAATAAACATCGTTGAAGGCAGCTGCATATCATACCTATAACGCTGGAAAGGAAAAGGTTAGTAAATGTATTTTATTTGATTTTATACAAAATATTGAACAAGTAGGCAGTGGTGATGACAATCAAAAAGGTTGTTGGCGTGACGGGTGACGCTGTCAGCTTGCTTGCAGCTCTCGTGTTTGGTTTTGGTCTTGGATGCACCCACAGGTACTCTACTTGAAGGAAAGTACCACCAGGGCATAAATATCTGCAGCTGATGATCAGAATGCAGGACGTGTCTGTTTTCATACAGTGTCAGCCATGCCTGATTGCAGCCCCTCTCTGCGACACCCAGACACAACAGCAAGACCATGATTCACAGGCTCACGTTTCTTTTTATATCCAAAGGCACACTGTGTGCAATACCTCTGTTCTTTTCAGGAATCCTCAATACAAAATAAAAATGATATCCATCCATTGCTTTCAAGAGGAACTCAGACATGCCAACATATTGTGTGATAGTTTTTTCTATATAGACGATGCAGAATAGATATAAACAATAGGTTATGTAATGGCTTTTAGTACAATTTCTCCCAACATTTGAATTACAGTGGCAGTATGAAACAATAACAATAATAAAAACCCACTGAGAGCTGATTTCAGTGTTCTTGTTGGTTTCCTCTATTAATCACAATTAAAAGATCATGCTGCTTTCCTATTGTCGCCATCGTTTCCGAGCAAGAAATTTCATATTTTCATTACCCTGATTGCCCTGTGCAATTTGGTCTATTGGGTGGATGATAACATTTCTACAATAGCTGTAATGTTTGTCCTATGAGCATATTGTGAAGCTATTTTGCAGTCTAGAAAAGCTCCAAAATTAAATAAATAAAAATTGCCTCTGCTTCGTCACAGGCTACAAATGGATTCACTGCCACTTTTAAAATATGAGGAAATTGATTGTCCTGGGGCTTTTTCTCATGCTTTTAATATGGGCAAGAAAGTACAAGCTATTTAATAAATGGACATTTTGCCATGTAGTCCTCTTTAAATATTTGAACATTTAGCCACATTTGAGTTTTTTTCTGCTACAAGTATCCACCCCCTAGCGACACTCCTGGCCTGAATCAAACCCCGGCCGCAGTGGGAAACCTGCATTCCAGTCCAATGCCATTACTGCTACGCCACCCGGGAGACCCTCCTCCTCTGACCTTTTGATTGCTGAATTTTCTGTCACGTTTCAATGCTCTGTCTGTTGACCAGGAAGGAAGTTCACTCTGAATGGTTTGCTACATTTTGCAACACTCCTCGGGAGATGTTTCATCATGTGTGGTGGGGACGTTACCTCCACTAGATTGGTGGGGGGGGGTAACATATTGCAACACGTATGTAATTGGCCACAGTATAAGGCCACACACAATCGCCCTCTCAGTCGCCATACCTGCAACCAGACGTTCAGTTCAGTCCTGTTTCCATTTTAAAACATAAACATAACTTATGCTCTTGAATAGGCCCCAGGCATTCACATGGTGATTGACACGCCCCTGTGATTGACACTAGCGCAGCACTGCGTGGCCTGAAGAGTGCAACGCTCTTGGCACAGGTGTACGTGGCGGTAGCATTGGCTCCACAAGCACAACAGGAAATTCCAAAACTGGCAATAAAAATGGAAAAAAATAGTAAAGGAAAGCACACTTCCTAAATCATAGTTTTCACACCTCAATCTATAGTGTGGAAATTTTCCAGAAGCAGGTCTTCCCACACTTTACAATCGTTAGCTTGTAAAATAATCATTTTGAGAGCCATTCAGAACTACATTTATTCACCCTTGCTGCTTGAGACTGGATCAACCAGAATGCATGCCTTCCACTGTCAAAATATACTTACTAGTCAAAATGTAAATTCACCATTGTTCTGAGGGCCTACTAGATAAGGGCAGGGACATGAAGAGAAGCCTGATTGCAACCGCTACAATGCTTTACTATCCACTAAAGCATAATCTACTATTAGTGTACGTGTGCGTGTGTGAGTATGCATTCGTGTCCATGTGTGTGTGCTTGTGTGTGTGTGCGTTCTCCCAGATAGATGTGTACAGGGAAAGTACACAGATGATTATAAGTTCTGACAGTTCTGAAGAAAAACTATATCCAAAATTAGAGAGGAAATACATCAAATCAACAAGTATCCATTTTTCCAATTATTTACATCATCCTTATATTAGAGGAATATTCAAGCTTTAGACTAGATGCTAAATATCTTAATGCTTATTCCATAGCATAAGTGTCATTTAAACAGACACACACCATATGGGTGTCTTATACAAGCATGCATCTTTAACTAATTGACATTCTGTATGTGCTATAACATCTCTAATGACTTGGGCATATAGAAGATTGCACAATGTGTAATGCGAACTGATGCACGCCACCTAATCTGTTGATATTATTTGGTCTCGGTAATTAAAAAATCCATTATTATTCATTGTTTCATTCTATGCTAATTTAACAGGAACTGGTGGATGGGGGTGGGGGTGGGGTGCAAGGGGAGATGTGGGATACTTCAAATAAGTCTGACGTTATCCTGCTACTATGATATTCCCCTCGGCTGGTTCATGAGTAATCAGTAATTGTCAACACAATATACGCCACAGCCATTTCCTTTTTCTGCATGACTGCATCATGACTGTAGGAACTGTCAACCTCAAAAATAATAATAATACAAAAGATCAAGAACAATTTTAGCTACATGTTGACTGATGATCAAACAACCACAGGAGACCTCCACAGCTTCCTATCAGGGCTGAGCAAAAGAAGCACATCCACAGCCATTAGCAACACAGCGTACACTACACTCTTTCTGCAAAAGCAGTCAATTGAATTTCCGCTGCAGTTTCATTTTGCTCACAACCTTCAATGCCCCTTGCTATCAAAGCAATAACTTGTACACATAATGAGTATGAAAGCCGGAACTGACTAAGATATTCCGTCACGGCCTTGTTTGTGTAGCAATTATTCATCAAGGCAATAAAACTCACCACGACAATGGCCTTGCTGTGCCAAATGGATTAGGTGTCAGTTGTGAGCGGGCCATGCAAAGTGACTGAACTCCTCTAATGAGGGAGAAGACTAGTTCACCGGGAATTTTAAACAGCCTTTTTGCAGTTCTTCAAGCTCTCATTCTTTCCTGACGAATTCTGAAGGAAACATGTTATTCCCTAACGTTCCCGGACTATGTTTTCATTCGCAAATTACTATAATTTCATCGTGTTCCTTGGATGGAAAAAATTACCTAATCAGGTAGGGCTGACCCCATTTAGTCAACTGGTCGATTGATGGGCTGTTGGTCGACCGAGATTTGTTTTGGTCAAGCAGTCGCGCAAAAAAAAAATAATAATAATAAAGAAAATTCTCCACGCAGCATGAGACACCTAGATTTGTGCCACAGTTTGGCGTGCTTGTCAGTAGAATAGGCTAATCCATTCTGGATGCTGCGGGTATGGCAGTGACAGTCCTTCACTCTTAAGGTAATAGTAGTGTTGTGAATAATTCTGCAAAACTAATAAAAGTAACATTTTATAATAAATGTGTTTTGCTAATTGTATGGTTTATATATTTATAACTAACATGCGTAACACCCCCTTTCATGTAGCCTATATTGTATCTGTCTTGTTTTAGGCACGTGAATGTGCATTTTAATTGTAGCCTAGGATTTGCCTACAGTTAAGATTAGTGATATAGGCATACTTTAATTACTCATTTCGATATAACCTAAGAACATAATGTCAAAGAAAAAATCTGGAGTATGGCAGCATTTCGTTTTAGTCGCGGACGATCCCAAAAAAGAGAAATGTAAACTTTGTAAGCGTTTTCCAAGGAAGGGGTGATTGTTAATAAAACGAGGAGCAGCCTTTTGCCAAAAAATGTGGACAAGCTAGTGTTCCTGTTCCATGAAACGACTGGGGAAGTAGGCCATCGGATGGTCTCCGACTCGAGTAAGTTATTTTCGATAGGTTGTAGCCACTATATTATATAGTTCAGCTTTAGGCTACAATTTAAGACATTAGGCTGTGTGATCATTCGTTTGTTAGCCTATTTTTTTGCAAAATATATTTTAAATCCCAATGAGACCAACCTGGTTAATTAAATAAAACATAGCCTACACATTAGAATGTGTTATGGTTGTGGTCAAATAAAAGCATCAGCCTATTATGTGGCTATACCCCAACTTCACAAGCGCACCGGCAGAATCTGCAAGGGCAGCATGGAGAGGAGCCTCGGAATGGAGAAGTTTTTTTCTCTTTCAGGTAATCTTTAACTCCGGCTCCATAAAGTCATTAGCCTGTTACTCATTTGTGTCATTCACTTAAGAAAGCTAAAGTTATAAAACATCAGACAAGCACAGTGTGCATATAGTTGTATTTATTAAAACAAATAGGGTGTGTCATATCGGAAAAAACGGACGACTGTTGGTCGACCAAGATTTGTTTTAGTCGGGGACAGCCCTATAATCAGGTTTGTTCGGCAAGTTGATATGTATGTTACTACATAAGACAAGCGCAATGAATTAATTCAATTTTCCAAATAACAAAAATGTGAAGAACTGCATTCTGCAATCCATTCTGAGAAAACAGATCTGATAAACATTTTGAACCGTTGACCATTTTCCATTGTTGTCACCAGTTGATCACATGGAAAAAAACTCCAATCCCCATGTCTCGGCAACCTAAGTATTATATTTACCTCCTGTCTCTAAATTAGGCCACAGTAAAAATGTAATCAGGCCCTTAATCTCTATTTCAGCACCACCCTGCATTTAATCCTGGTGGCCAATGCATTTTCTGGCTCGAAAATAAGGTCACAGTCTATCTTCATATGAAAAATCATTTATAATTCACGAACACCTGGACAAGGCATCCCTAGGCAGGCTTCTGTTAATTTATTTTACGGGTGCATCTAATCAAACGAGGACAAAATGTGCCTTACAGAGGTCAACGATTACACGGATGAAACAAAATATCATTCATACAATGTCGGTGTGCTCACAGTTTAAGTCTAAACGGACAAATAAACCAAGACTGATTTTATATTCTTCATATTTCAGAAACCTTGCATGTAGCTTTGATGGCATCTGCCTTTTTTATGACAGGTAGTCCTTTGTGCTCCACACTGTTAGCTTTAGTACAAAAAAGGGGGCAACACAAATGCAACACTGCACCAACTGAAATCATGAAATATGAATGGAATCTGAGAGGCTTGGTCCTTGCCTATAATGTAGTATCACTGTGAGTGACACAGAGAGGGTAAGCACTTCCTTTGAAAATATTAAACCAGTGAGCTGTACGGCAGCTGTAGTCTGCATGTCACTATCCTTTCCTCTGTAACTCGTATGGCACAGCTACTGAGCCATGCAACTGTGCAATTATGGCACTCTTAAAAATGCTAAAACCATTTGAAAATTTAGCCAAAAAAACAAAACAAAAATTGTAAATTGTACGGGTCTACACTTGAAATAAGGGCCTGCATACACAGAATTTGTGCCAAAATCCGGTTTTACAGAATGCACTGGTTTTCATCCACCCTCATGAAGTTGACATGTAAATGGTTGTGGTACAAAAGCCCTTTTCACACAGAACTGGGATACAACTGGTTTAACGGCAATCCTATTTGATTCTTTTGGTCTGGGTTCCTGTTGTCAAATTGAATTTGCACAGAGGCGAGTACTAAGCATTATGAAAATGTACTTTGGGTTGTAAACAAGGTCACTTCGCATTCTTTATAACGTTATACCAGCCCTTCATTTTGTTTTTCCTATAGATTCCTCATTGTCTGAAACAGGACACTACACACTTTTTTAAAAAAATTCTGTCACCTGCCAAACTGCAGCTTTGCAAAAAATATGTTCAGCAAATACAGACCTGTTTTCAGTGAACAGCCCAAAAAAAAAAAAAAATGAATGAGTTGGGACACTGGGAAACACTGGTAAAGGTGTTGAAGATTACTGCTTCCTGATTGTAGCCAGCTACATGCTGTACATGTCTCATTCTCACCACATACTGTAGCACAAATCAAAAGCACAAAGCACTGACCTGTGGCTCCACTGTTCATTGAAGATGGCATATTGAATTATCTACTCGCCATCTGAAATGGCGTTCTTACAAAATTTCAGGATACTAAACCATTTACCTGCAACTCTGTATTTCCACCTGCACTTTTCTGAGAACATCGGTGTATTTCAGCCCCTGCTTAAAATAATTGCATTTGAATATTGTCTGGACCGTGAAGTTAGTTACTGAAGCAGACATCTCAATTAAAAAATACTACAGTAGCTGGCTAGAGTATATGGACTTATATTTTCAGCAACACTATCTTTATTGATAATATTAATACATATGTAGTTCTGGGCAACATGTCTCCAACAAAATCTTTTTAAGGAATCAGGTGGTCTGAATAAATCCATTTGGGAAACTTTATTCTTATTAGTTTTAATTTTCTCGAAAAATTGTATCGGAGTTATGTTCCAGAATACATTCATGCATGGTGTTTACTGTACTTGTCATAGAAAAGTGTGTTAGCAGTGAACTTTGTAGTGCGAGCATGGAAGCGTTATATATCTGTGTCTGCACAACTTAAAAACTATGTGCAAAACTATATGACAATAAATGTGCTCTACTAAATATGAATCGACAACATTTTGGTGATCTGATATTGTACTGGTAATATTACTGGTAATAAAAGCATTAGTAAATATATTCATAAATCATTCACCTCATTTGAAGACAATATGAAACTTCTGTACTTCCTGACAACATTGCAAGGACTAATTTGCATAACATTGCAGGGCTTGCTTGAAATTATTTGCAGAAATACAAGTTGGATACAACTCCTGTCTGGTTTGGCATGTGTTTATTGAATCATTCTATGTGTATTCCTATCTACAGCACTACAGGGTTCCCACAGAAATCGAACAATTTGTAGGCCATAAAATGTTTCACGCAAGGGAATGGCACAGCACAGTAAGTGTCCATAGCTAAATCAATTGCTGAATCAAGCTTGCTTACCTTTTGGAAATGTAATATTAACTATTGTTTGTAGCTGGCATTTCAGCATTTTGCCTTGCAAACATTCTCCAGTGCTCTGCTTACTTGAGTTTTTAACATTTGTCCACAAGCAAATTACTGTTTCAAAGAAGTCTATAAACAGAGTTGCACATTGGTTTATACAAGTGTCTACTTACTCACACTCTGAAATATACAATATTTGCAAGTACCAAATTAACTTGACTTGAGTGAAATGTCTGAAACCGCAATGTATGGTAATTGCAAGAGAGTAAATCAAACCCATGAAATCTATGGTGTAGAGTACAGTACAATACATTCCCAATGATCTCTTGATCTTTTAGTCCTGGTTCTGAAAAACAGTTTTGAAAATTACAGCCTAAATCTACACTTCCCTATCCTGTTTCAAACAGCCCTTGGCCTTTCAATCTACAGCCATCTCTGAGCAGTGAAATGCAAGGTAAACCTGGGAAAATACTATTTATTGCGTCTGTATTTGACTCACACATAGCGCGTTATTTTTAGAAGCAAGCCTGGTGTTGTTTTTCAATACAACTGATCATTACATTTCCCTTCAGTATTTAACAATGATGATGCAATCTAAAAGTCAACTGTTTAGAGACAGAAAGCGATTAGCACTTTGTTTTTAATAATAAATACTTCCCTATACCACATTTGCCTCATACATGCTGTTCAGACAGTGTCTTTTTAAAAAGCAAAATAGAAACATAAGGTATCCCCACAATGCGTTCAAAGTCCACTTGAAGCGCGCCTACATTCCTACCAAACCATATCACAGACGTTGTCAACGCAGATATGACAACACAGGCAAAAGAAGCACCAATAAATGAATGAATGAATAAGAAAGCTCCATAAAAAGAAATGTTATTCTGCAGGGCACCAGTCAATAACGGCTACAGTAATAGCAGTCAGCTCATGCCTTTAACGTTATTTTGCTCACCTTAAGACGCCGCACGATTGCCTGTGAACAAATAGGCAGCAGTTTACAAGGAAAACCAACTGATAAAATAAAATGGTTCAATACTCACTCGTTAATATACTTCAGAATTAGTGGCAAGAGACAGTAAATCGAAACATCGTAAATACGAGGACGCAATGTCTCTACTCCCACGAAGAGTCGTCCTGCTCCACTAACCCACATTCGCAGTAGGCTACAGTGTATTCTCCAGCTATCAGATCCCGGATAGTCAGACACCGCCGCAACATTAGCATTTTAATAACGAAATTGCACTGGATAGACAAAAGACACCGGTTATTCCCGTGAACAAATCCTAAATGCAAACCCGTTATTGCATCAGTGTTGGGCTGTTTACACGAGTTACCTTGCGGTCCTCTTCCCTACAAGTCACGGAGCTACTCGAGCATTAATGATGGAAAGCAATGTTGACTGAATAACGCCAATATAAAACAAAACATAAACACGTCGAAATGCAAATCGATCCACTGGGGTATTTCGACATTACAAATTATATCATATTTGAAAACAGAATAATCCTTCCAAAATAAGTGTCTGAATCTTACCGTGTTTTTAGGGAACAAATTCAACCAGGCGTGGCATTCAAAAGCACTCCGAAATTCCATAAATGACAATCGGTGAGAAAGGGATTTGTAATTCTGACTTGGTTTTTATCTGTGATATTGTAGAACTGCCTGATCTGCACTGTTGTCAGAATAACCTTAGCTACACCGATTGTTTCCCCTCCCAGTCGAAGAGAGAGCCGCCTGGCGCCGCTTTTAAAAACTGCACGAGCGCAATACGGGCACCCCTAAGCGCGTGAAATAAGACTGTATTGCCGGACTAGCACCCCTAGGAGGCATTCATATTAATGTTGTTTTTTTTTTTTTTTTTTTTTTACACGATATTCTTAAAGTACAAAACCAGGGTAATATACATAGTAGTGCAAATATATATACACTACCGGTCAAAAGTTTCACCTCAATTTTTCCAATTTGTATTGAAATTTATGCAGTTTAATGTTTCAATGTACTCTGAAATTAAAGCATAGAACAAATAAACAATTGGAGATAAAAAAGAAATCATGGAATTGTTTTGTTTAACAAAATGTAATCAAAATATTTGACTCATCAAAGTTGTGCAGATATAACAGCCGAACACACTCGTGGCATTCTTTCAACAATGGAAATCAAATATTGTGCGGAAAGTTCTTCCCAACACTGTTGCAAGTTCCCACAAATGTGTTGCACTTGTAGGTTGCTTTGCTTTCACCCTTCTGTCCAGTTCATCCCAAACCAGCTCGATGGGGTTTAAGTCTGGGGACTGTGCTGGCCATTCCATGATTTGAAGCCTACTGTCTTGTTATTTTCTTCTACGGTAGTTCTGACATAGCCTGGAGGCAGGGCTGCGTTAAGCCTCCCCTGGGCCCAGGGCTAACACACCTCCCGGGCCCTATGTCCACGATTTTCAACTGGAAAAGTAAAAGCACATTGAGGCGACCAGGCCTGGCAACGATAAAGACATGCCGCAAATTCGACAAATAGGCCTATGACAAAGGATATCAGAAGTAGATAGTGAATATGTTACAGAATGAGACCTCCAATTGAAAACGTTGAACGTTGTAATGTATTAAAAGCCGTCAAAGAGTACCGACTCTTATATTACAGTGCTCTCGAAATATTCACGTGTTACCCGAACGCAAGTCATGACCAACCTTGCCCAGCATTGCAGGATAATGAAAGGGAGTAGTAGCCTAGTGTACAAAGTAGGCCTACAAACCAGAAATTTGACCACAAATGACAATGCACAAAACAATACACTTCCCGTTCAACCACTAGCACCAACAAAACAAGCATTGATATAAATGATTTAATGTTACTCACCTATAGGACAAAGTATCATACTTTGTGTAAGTTAATTGAGCTACCGTTTTAATTTCAACACGTAGCATTAACACCTGCATCTACAATAAATGCGAATGTATACAGCAAACTTGACATAATTTAAGTGTATACTGGCTTTTAAAAAATACTTTTGTCCAAACATTGCTACAAATTACAGGCCAACTTGCTAGAGGACATTAGGCTATTCAATTGCGTTGTTGTTGTTCAGCTAGCTAACGTTACTTACTTAGCAACACAACTAAGCTATTCGGTCATGCAAAATTAGCCCACTTCGTTTTCTTCAGTCGAACTCGAATTAAGATGAATTTATCTGAAATAGTTTGTTGACAGTTATAAAATGGTGGTTGCTTTGGGGGGAATAGGCTACAACATAGTTTTTTGCAGCGAAACCCGTTATAAATAGTAATTTATTACTTTGTGGTTGTAAATCTCAGGTTATAGCTCTAGCTAAGTGCGTTTCTGTCGCCAATTTCGGCAACTAAAGTATCAAAATGTTATCGCACGTGAAATTGACATAGCCTAGGTCATTTTCTAATTTCACTAAAGCAGAACGACAGCGCGCATACATGTAGCGACGTGATTGCGCCGCGCGACAGGTTTACCTCTGCTCGTGACGCTACAGCAACAGATGAAAGTCCTCCGACACACCGAGTTGGACCGACGGCGATTTCCACTTGTAGAATCGAGCTCCCGAGACAAAGCCGTCCTTACGCAAAAGGGAACAGACTATACAAACACACTCTCACTGACACTGATTGTTGCGACAGGACAATGTGGACTACTACAGGTGGGAAAGTGGACCACAATGTACAGTAACACTCACAACACCATAAACCCGCATTCAAAAATTCAATGTAGGCCTAAAGTAATCTGCTATTCCCGGGGCCCCCTAGTGGCTGGGGCCCTGGGCTGCAGCCCATGTTGCCCAATAGGTTAACGCGGGCCAGCCTGGAGGTATGTTTTGGGTCATTATCTTGCTGTAGGATGAACCCCTGACCAACTAGGCGTAGACCAGAGGGTATTGCATGGTGCTGCAAAATGTTGTGGTAGACCTTTTGGATGGCCCCAGACCATCATGCTTCCTTCTCTATGTTTGACAGTTGGTGTCACACACTGAGGAACCATCCTTTTGCCTACTGGACGGCGTATAAAAGCCCTGTGTGATGAACCAAAGATTTCAAATTTTGATTAATCGGTCCATAAGACCTTCTTCCAGTCTTCAGTAGTCCACTGGTGCTGCTTCATGGCCCAGGCAAGCCTCTTTTTCTTATATTGCCATCTTAGCAATGGCTTTCTTACTGCCACTCGACCTGTCAAACCTGCAGCTCAAAGTCTTCTCTTCACAGTTGAAACTGAGACTTCCTTACTTCGACCAGTGTTAAGCTGTGCTTGAAGGTGTTCTCATGTGAGCTGCCTATCATGCAAGCTGTTGACTCTCAGAAACTTGTCTTCTGATTTTGTTGTGGCTTTGGTTCTGCCAGCCGTTTTCCTGTCAGTGTTTCCTCCAGTTCCAAGTACCTTTTGATGGTGTAGGAAACTGCACTCACTGACATCTTGGCCTTCTTTGCAATTTCTCTAAAGGAAAGACCTTACGTGATCTATGATTGTTCCTACCATGTATTAATGCACATCTTGTAAGTCGCTCTGGATAAGAGCGTCTGCTAAATGCTTAAAATGTAGGCTAAATGTAAAATGTAAAATGTACCTACACTTTTAAGGGTTATAATAGTCTGTCTTTGTTAATTGCCTTTTTCTTGCCATTATGATAGCAATATACTACTTCCTGCAGTGCAATATTGTCCAAATAATGCTTCAGAGGGTATAGTATCACAGTCCATTCCAACACTGCTTTTGTACAGACAGAGGGCCCTATTTTCGTGCCGGCGCTAAACGGCGTTATGCCCTAGCGCAGGCGAATTGCCAGTTTCGTCTGTCACAAACGGAATATTTCCCGTCTCTGCCGAGTTTGGCAATTTCGTGGTGCGCACAATGAATGCGCTTGCGCGACTATGGACTGGGCAGCGCAATATGGGGGTGACTATGAAAACAGTCAGCGCTATGCAAGTTTGGTGTCAAATAATGCGTTTGCGTTAACGTCCAACTAGACCACCTTAGCGCAAACGTTGGCGCTCTGTGCAATTTGGTGACTTTATTGATGCGCACATATGAACATAAGGTTATCTGAAATCACATGAGAATGTTTTGTGAATATTGTGAATTTCCCCCCACGTTGAGGCAAATCGTCCACTCCATGGGTGACTTGCAAGCGTAATCAATTAAGCTAAAAACTATTTCACCACAGCTTGTGGTTATTCAATGCTCGGACATGAAAGACTGAAGCCAACAGGCCATCCATCACTACCGTTCAGTAAGATACACCTGTTAAATAAATATATGTTTGTATGCACATTGTTTTTCTTATGTGAAAGGGTTTTATTCTTTCCATTTGTACTACGATATGACGACTATGCGATAGGCGATATGCGAAGGCGATACCGTGAGCGATACCCTGGGTTTGGTAGCCGGTGTTTGCCAGACGGCTATCAGTTCGGCTGTACATGCAGTTTCTTCCAGTCTTGTCCAACATGCAAATTTTTTCATTACTTTTCCTACACCCGACAGCCAGCAGAGAACTAAACAGGATTTTTATACGCAATGTGGATTCCCTAGGGTCTTGGGTGCAATTGACTGCACATATGTGCAGTTGCGCCCACCATCTGATCACGGTATCATTTATGTGAATCGGAAGGGGGCCCACTCCATTAATATCCAGGTGGTTTGTGATGCACACTCCAGGGTGACACATGTAGGCCTACTGCATGACGAACATAAATGAAACAGGCCTAGTTAGAGTTGTGAGTTTGTTATTTATTGCTTTCCATTTAACAATTACATTAAGTTAGAAGAAAAGAAACGTTGTTTTTTTAAGTTGGAAAGCCTACAAATACGGAAAAAAGCGATGGTAAAATAAAACAATGTACTGTCGGTCTCAAAATATAAACTCAAATCATGAAATTAACAAATTAATGTGCGCCTTGTTTTCCCCTTCTGATTCGCGCGCCAACTTTTCCGCACCTCCTCGCTCTCCTCTTGGAAATTGGAAATTGCGTTAGAGCACTAGTATTTAAAGTGATAGAAAATAGGTGTTCTGATTGGCCATTATGAAACCAAACGCCCACCACAACCACATGTATTTTTAAAAAGTTAATCCAACCTCTTTTACAACTGCGCCGGAGGTGCGCTATCGTCCTAAATCACGAAATTACATAAATTGCGTTAGACACGCCCTAAAGCGCCACCGTCTTCGCTTTGCATCTGCGTTGACACCGTCCTAATTAACCAAAATAGGGGCCAGAGGGTTTATAAGTAATCAACAAAAGTTGAGACACCTTTAGGAATAGTTTGCATCAACTTTCAAGGCTTAATTCACTTCCAATGCTGCAGAACAGCTGTAAATTGTTAACCCATTACTTGTTCCCTGAAAAGGGCCTTTTTTTATAACTCTGAAATTTACATTATTTTTAAGTTTTTGGTAACCTAAACTTTTTTTAAAACCTCTGGCAGTTTACTGCTTACCTCTGTACCATTTCAGGTTATTCACTGGACTGCTTAAATTTCAGTAAAAACTGGAAAAATGGGGGTGTTCTAAAGCTTTTTACAGCTTTTATACAGTGAGCACCATAATTCATTGGACAGTGGCACATTTTTTGTTATTTTAGTTCTGTACTCTAGCACTTCGAGATTGAAACGATACAATTTGAGGGTATTTTCATCCATATCGGATGAACCGTTTAGAAATTATAAAACCTTTTGTACATATTCCCCCCATTTTCAGGCACCATAATTCATTGGACAGTTTCACATAATGTAGAATAAAGTAATCATTTTTAATATTTGGTTGCATATCCTTTGCATGCAATGACTGCTTGATGTCTGCGACGCATAGACATCACCAGACGCTGGGTATCTTCCCTAGTAATGCTCTGCCAGGCCTGTACTGCAGCAATCTTCAGTTCTTGCTTGTTTCAGGGACTTTTTGCCTTCAGTCTCCTCTTCAGCATATAAAATGCATGTTCAATTGGATTCAGATCCGGTGATTGACTCGGTCAGTCAAGGATTTTCCACCTTTTGGCCGTCGAAAACCCCTTCATTGCTCTAGCAGTATGTTTCAGGTCATTGTCTTGTTGCATGATGAAATGCTGTCCAATGAGTTTGGAGGCATTTGGTTTTATCTGAGCAGATAAAATATTTCTGTAGACTTCAGAATTCATTGTTCTACTTCTGTCTGCAGTCACATCATCGATGAAGACAAGTGAGCCCATTCCACTGGCAGCCATACAGGCCCAAGCCATAACACCCCCTCCACCATGTTTCACGGATGAGGTGGTATGCTTTGGTTCACGGACATTTCATTTTTTTCTCCACACTTTCCTCTTTCCATCACTCTGGTACATGTTAATCGTTCTCTCATCTGTCCACAAGACCTTGTTCCAGAACTCTTGGGGCTCTTTTAGGTGCTCTTTAGCAAACTGTAATCTCGCCTTTCTGTTCTTCAGGCTTATCAGTGGCTTGCATCTTGTAGTGTACCCTCTGTAGTCCTGCTGGTGTAGTCTTCTACGTATGGTAGACTTTTACACATCTACACCTGCATCAAGGAGAGTGTTTTTGATCTATTGGGCCGTTGTCAGTGGGGGTTTCTTCACCATAGTGTTACGTTCTGAGTGTCTGTTCGGTTTGTTTTTGTACTTTGTTTATTTATCATTCTTCGAGTCTTGTTTCATTCACGTTCTGTTCCCCGTCTGTTATTGTTCCGGTTCTAGATCCACTCCTTGTCTTTGTCTTTTGCACTTCGGGAAATGTTTTGGTTTTTCTGTCTTCGTTTCTAATCTCATTTTTCTTCCTTCTTACTTTCTAAATTACACTTTGTATATATTGGTTAGATGTATATAGTACTAACCAACTAATTTACTAACATTAGGGATTTAGATTAAGTTACTAACACTACTAATCACTAATTATCTCACGCTTCTAACTATCGCTATCATTCTCTCTCGATTGTCCTATCCCTGTACTCTTCTCACATTTTCACTTCAGTCGCACGCAGATTCTCTTTGCATTCCTCCCATTCTAACTATGCACGTGTCTGCCTGTTCTTCCAGGTCGTTTATTGTCTATATGTTTGTACGATTCCCAGTCCATGTCTTTCGTTGCCCCTCGTTATTCTATTAGCGAATCCCCTCGTTATTAGATTAACGATTCCCATTGTTTACACCTGTATTCCTCCCCTCTCTCCTCCCAATCACACCTGAGTCCTATTGTGTTTCCTTCCCTGCTTGTATATAGTTCCGTGTCCATGTTCTTTCCTGTTCTGTACTTGATCCTTATTCCCTGTGCCTACTCTTATTCAGCCAGTGTTTATTGATTTTTCCGAGACATCCCTTCTGTTTACGACTCCGAGCCTGCCTAGCGATTCTGTCTGTTTGCCTTTCTGCCTACCTGTTTTGACTTTTTGGACTGCCTTTTTGTGACTACTCTCTGCATTGTGATTCTGTACCTTCACTATATCTGACTCCTGGTTTTGACCCCTGCTTCCCAATAAACAACTCTTTTGCCTAAGTCCTGATCTGCGTCTGGGTCCTTATCACGATCGTCACACACAGAGAGTATTCTCCGGGCATCCAATACAGTGGTCTTCCTCGGTCTACCGGGTCTTTTGACATAATTGAGTTCACCAGTTGTTTTTTTCTTGTTAATGATGAACCAAACTGTTGACTTGGGCATGCCCATGGTTTTTTCAATGTTCCTGATTGATTGATTTTCATTTCTGAGCCTTATGACGGCCAGCTAAATTTGCATCGACACTGCTGTCTTCCTCATGTTGTCACACCCCCAACAACAATCTCCAAAGGCAATTGCAAAGTCTAGAATCAAGACCAGACATCAACAGCTCTCTTCTGCATTCACTAACGACACAAATGAATACACCTGCCTAATGAAACACATCTGTGAAGCCAATTCAACAAATACTTGTAGTACCTTAAAATGGGGGGACCATGTACAAAAGGTCTTGTCATTTCTAAACGGTTCATCCGATATGGATGAAAATACCCTTAAATTAAAGCTGACAGTCTGCACTTCATTGTCATTATATCCTCAGAGTACAGAACCTAGAGTACAGAACCAATGTGTCATTGTCCAAGGAAGTATGGTGCTCACTGTATATATAAAATCTTATATATAGGTTATATATATGTAAACATCGAACAAAAAGTTTGGAAATTTGTGTTTGGTAGATTATTTCTCTGTTGTAACAATGCTTCTTCAATAAATTGTATACCGTTGGAAAGCCTGTTTATTTCCCTTTTAAATGGTGCCCCATTTGTGAGGAACATGCATTTTTGGGATGAGCAGCACAGCTGAGTATGTGGGTTGCGCCCATGAAAAATTTGACAAATCTTCTCTGCCAATGCCAAACAGCTTATTCAGCTGTTGCTATTGACTCTTGTTTTGAGCTTCCGGTAAACCCAGGTACTGACAATCAGGTGCCTGATTGGCAGCACCTGTGAGCATGGGCCCTGCTACAGTGGTCAATTGGTGTCTGCTCCAAGAATCGGCATGCCACGTTTGTCTGATCTCGATAAGGCCCGTGTGATAGGGCAACTTCAAGCTGGTGTTCCGCAAAAGCAAATTGCGGCATTATTTGGAGTGAGCCCTAGTACCATCTCCAAACTGAAGGCCAAGTTCCATGAAACGGGGGATGTCAGAGACAGACCGTGAAGTGGGCGTCCCAAAAAGACGACACCCCAAGAAGACCAGTTCCTCACCCTTTCAGCACTTAGGAACCGTAGGCTGTCTTCTACAGATTTGCAGTCAAGGTTTGCAGGACGATATGGCACACGGCTCTCGGCCCAGACAATCCGGAACAGACTGCATGCAGCCAATCTCTGGGCTCATAGGGCTGCCAGGAGGCCTGCCATGACTGCCCTTCACCATCAGGCCCGTTTGCGCTGGTGTCGGCAACACCTGCACTGGAACCTGAACATGTGGAGGAACGTTATGTTCAGCGATGAGTCCAGATTCTGCCTACGGAAGTTGGATCGTTGGGTCAAAGTGTGGAGAAGACGGGGAGAATGCTATGCTGATTGTTGCACCGATAGAGTAACACCTTTTGGTGGAGGCAGTGTGATGGTGTGGGGCGGCATCTCCATCACTGGAAAAACGAGGCTTGTCATCATTGGAGGCAATTTCAATGCAGAGAGATATCGAGATGAGATTCTGCAACCAGTGGCAATCCCATATCTCCACAGTCTGGGACCGAACTCCATCCTCCAAGATGACAACGCTCGCCCCCACAGAGCAGGGTTTATCAGAGACTACCTCCAGAATTTGGGAGTAGAGAGAATGGAATTGAACCCAATTGAACACTTGTGGGATCAGCTTGGGTGTGTTGTTCGTGCTAGAGTGACCAACACAACCACGTTGGCTGACTTGCAACAAATCCTGGTTGAGGAGTGGAATGCCATCCCACAGCAGTGTGTGACCACGCTGGTGACCAGCATGAGGAGGAGGTGCCAGGCTGTTGTGGCTGTGTATGGTTCTTCCACACACTACTGAGGCTCCTGACTGTTTGTTAAATTAATAAATTGTAAAATTGCTAATATGTCTTTGTCACACGCCACGTGACAAACCCTGGACGGGAACAGAGCCGCCAGGAGACACGGAGTGGAGTTTGTCGGTCTACAGACCAGATTTTTATGTATTTTTCTTGTCTCTCCCCCATGGGGGAGAGACAGTGGGAGTAGCAGGTTAACATATAACACAGACAAAGACAAACACAACCACAAAATCTTCACCCTACTCGCCGCGAAGCTTCCGGGTAAAAACAACGAACTAAAATAACAAGTTAAAAGAATCATAACTTACAGTACACTGCGCCTCTCCATCCGGAGTTCCCTTGGAACCTCCCCAGGCACACACATATCCAGTGACCTTTCAAGTGCTTCCCACCCAAGCATACTGAGACACTCTAACTTTACAGTTCGAGTTCTCTTACCTATGCATAGAGACACTCGCCACTCCCCACAGTGAGAGTTCTGGCAACCAGCCCCCGAGACACTCTCCACTCTTCCAGTGAGAGTTCTGGGGCTGTTGCCCAGAAACACTCTCCACTGCCAAGTGCGAGTTCCCTTTCAATCACACAAATAAAACCGAGGGTGAGAGGTGCCCTCTTTCAGGGCGCCCTCTCGCTCTCTATCACGATCACACCGAGGGAGAGAGGCGGACACTCTTAGTGTGCCCCCTCTCCCTCTTTCCCACACACACAAGAAGCACTCTACTCAGTCACTTTCAACAAGCGCACACAAAACTCCACAAACATCAAACATCACTCCACAATACAACAATCCACAACAATCCACAACATATGCGTGCACGCGCACTCACACACCCATCAAGACCCAGACAAGTCTCACTTTCAACATTCACACAAAATGACAAGACAAGACTCTCCATACACATAAACAAAGACAAAAGACTAACTGATTCCCCACTTGCCCCACCTGCTCTTAAATAGGCTTAGTTTCTGCCTGGCTCAGGTGGGACTCATGAGGCAATCACAATCATTAATCACTCACTCACATCCTCACACAGACACCCAATCAGCCAATTGACTTCCATATCAATTGACTGATTGACACTAATTAAACAATAATTAATTAATTAAACAAATTATGGCCTTTGGAGCAACCTTCTGGGCCACGGTTTACTCTCACACCCTGTGAGAGTGCCAAACCTGCCCCCGGAAAGTCTACCTGCTCCAAAGGCCTCCACAACATGTAAAGACACAGACAACCATGCCACTCCCACGTGGCTGAGACCGACGTCCTCCACAGTCTTGTTTCTTCCTTGTTACTGATAGACTTCAATCATCCAATCCACCAAACAACACCAAACAAGAGTCAATAGCAACAGCAGAATAAGCTGTTTGGCATTGGCAGAGAAGATTTGGCAAATGTTTCATGGGGGCAACCCACATACTCAGCTGTGCTGCTCATCCCACAAATGCATGTTCCTTACAAATGGGGCACCATTTAAAAGGGAAATAAACAGGCTTTCCAACGGTATAAAATGTATTGCCAAGAAGCATTGTTACAACAGAGAAATAATCTACCAAACACAAATTTCCGAACTTTTTGTTCGATGTTTATATATATATATATATATATACTGTATATATATAAAACCTTCAACAAAAAAATTATGTCCAAAACAAAATTCAATAAAAATGGGAATGGGATTAGACAATTTAATAATTCACTAGTATACCATAACAGGATTTTACAATACATCAAATAATTCCTTCTAGTATCTGAGAGTAGACATATTGCAATATATTGTAGACATAGTTCAAATTTAAAGAATCAAACATGAAATAAAACTATTACCAGTATGATGTGTAGCTCTTGCGCAACCTATGCTGTTATTTTCAGACCTAGTTCTTTTGTCATTGTCTTGAGCCTGAAATTCCACCTATTCCCATATTTTATTCAGAAGTTAAACAAAATAAGGAATCAAGGCTTTCAGAGCTATCTGCTGGGAAAAATATCAGTTAAATAACTGATATTGCAGTGTTGCCATTATGTCTGTATGTAATCTAGTTTCCTATAACTCGTTTTTTTTTTTTTTTTTTTTTTTTTTTTCTGATTTTATCCCATTTTTCTCCCAATTTGGTAGCCAATTAGACCCGCTATTTTTACGTCAATCCCCCCCTAGTAATGTGAGTTCGCTGCCATAGTCCTGCGACCGGTAGTGACGAAGCGAAGTGACGCCTCTTACGAGACGGCACCCGCAGGCCGTCGACCGTAACCCGGTACTACAGGGCCACTCTACGCAGCGAACGTCACGTCGGCTCCCTCCTCCCCCTCCCTGGGGCGGACAGCCAATCGCCGCCCCCTGGTGGCACTCCATAACTCGTTTCTTTTGTTGTAAAAACGTCCTTGCCTCTGTCACCTTAGGATTACATTTGGGGGGTCTAGGCCTGGGTTCTCTTTTGTTAAGCGCTCTGTGACAATGTATTTGTAAAAAGCACTATACAGATCAATTTGATTTGATTTGGATTTGAACCTTTAATTTTTGTAATTTTCGTTATAATACAATTTCAGGTGAAGCTGATGGGATGAATAAGGGTGTAAAACTTCAGATGAATCAGCTCATTTTCAGCCTGGTCCTGCATCAGCATCCCTGTCCCTAGCTCAGATTCCATCCCACTATTTATTTGCTGGGCAGATTCTGTTTGCAGAAGTAAATTCTTACACCTAGGAACCAGACACACAAGCCTCTGGTTACAAAACTAGCTCCATAACCACTATGCTACAACATACCCCATTTAAAACATAATGTATATTCTAATGTCTTGAATATCCAAGAACTTGGAGAATTACATCCTGAACTTTTTGCTCATTGCAATTCTCTGATCTATTTTCCTTGGATTATTACCAGAGACGCTGCTGTCCTCTTCTGGTAAAACTGTAAAATGCACAAGACGTAGAGTGTGGATTCAAGTATGTTACCACGAGACTTCCTTGAGAGACTACATTTTTAGAACGTATGTAATGTCCAATGTTATGACATCCCTTTGAACGAAAGCTCAATTAAACATCTTTCAATGCGATTATTTTTCTTCTTCAGAACACTTTCACAAATATTGCTGTATATACCAGTATAAAAATATACTGGTATAAGTTAAATTAGTTTTAGTTCTAAATACATATTTATATAAATGAATTACAAGATAAACATACATTTATTTTAATCTAAATTGTAAAAAATATATATATTTAAAACATTATTATATTTCAATTCCATTTGTATACAGAATATATAGTAATTTTGTTTATCATTTTGCAAAATTAGCAAAATCATGAAATTAGTGCTTAGTGCATTCTTTTTTAAATAAATAGTATGTATTTGTCAGTTTTTATGGGTGGTGCATTGACTCACATACTGAAAGAAGAAAACACATGACAGTAACTATCGTCCCACACCCCTGGATTATACCTAACATCATACATTCAAGATAAACTACAGTCCTGGCCAAAAGTTTTGTCGCATGAGTGGACAAAGGTGACAATTGCTAATTACCCAACTCTTAATTAGTTAATAAAGTTAGGAAACAACACAAATTAATCATAAGTGTCTAAAGTTTATTTAGATACCATCAAAACAAAAATGTCATAGATGCTTATAAGGTTTATTGCTTGATAATGATGAACAAGCCAGTTTCTACCTGGACAAAAGTCTTGTCGCAAATCAAATTATAATCAAGAAATGTTATCTTTCTCAAAAAGTAAATAAAATAACAAATGAAAAATCAGTCTAGTATTTCATCATGGACTATAAGTTAAGAAATTAATATCTTGTATGGGTTCCTTTGGCCTGCAGAACAGTTGCCATCCGGTTTGGCAGAGAGTCGTAGAGCTTGTTGATGAAGTTGTCAGGGATGGCATGGAAGGCCACCTTGCAGGCATCCCAAAGCTCCTCCAAGTTCTTCGGCTTGGTCCTCCAAGCTTCCTCCTTCATTCTTCCCCAGATATGCTCAATAATATTCATATCTGACGACAGCTTGCTTGTCCGACTGTCAAAAGCCAGCCCCATGTCAACCGCCTCACAGCTTCAGGAGGAGTGGACGCCAGCAATGCCTGTTTCGTCAAGAACTGTACGTCGGTTTCTTGCTCGCAATGGTCTCCACGGTCGTATTGCTGCCCAGAAACCAGCACTAAACAAGAGACAGCTAAGAAATCATGTTGCGTACGCCAAGGCCCATAGCCTGACGGAAGGGTGGACAGCAGAAAAGTGGCGAAAAATAGATTTTTCAGATGAATCGTCAGTTGAGCATGGAGCCCAAGCACCGCCAATATTGTCGACGACCCTCTGGGGCCCGTCTGGACCCACGGTTCACCCAGAAGACAGTCAAATTTGGAGGTGGAAAGATTATGGTTTGGGGTTACGTCCAATACGGAGGTGCCAGGGAGATCTGAAGGTGGATGGTAACATTGACAGTGCCAAATATCAACAGATTCTTGCCTCCCAGTACATTCCCAACTACAAAAGGGGTCAGATTTTTCAACAGGATGGAGCTCCTTGCCATACCTCAGGTTCCACTATGAAGTTTCTCAGGGGGAAGAAGATCAATGTCCTTCAGGGATGGCCAGCACAGTCTCCAGATATGAATATTATTGAGCATATCTGTCGAAGAATGAAGGAGGAAGCTTGGAGGATCAAGCCGAAGAACATGGAGGAGCTTTGGGATGGCCTTCCATGCCATCCCCGGACGACTTCATCAACAAGCTCTACGACTCTCTGCCAAACCGGATGGCAACTGTTCTGCAGGCCAAAGGAACCCATACAAGATATTAATTTCTTAACTTATAGTCCATGATGAAATACTAGACTGATTTTTCATTTGTTATTTTATTTACTTTTTGAGAAAGATACAATTTCTTGATTATAATTTGATTTGCGACAAGACTTTTGTCCAGGTAGAAACTGGCTTGTTCATCATTATCAAGCAATAAACCTTATAAGCATCTATGAAATTTTTGTTTTGATGGTATCTAAATAAACTTTAGACACTTATGATTAATTTGTGTTGTTTCCTAACTTTATTAGCTAATTAAGAGTTGGGTAATTAGCAATTGTCACTTTTGTCCACTCATGCGACAAAACTTTTGGCCGGGACTGTACACTAGAGTCACTGAGTGATACCTACCTGATTTAAATACATCTGACCTCATACTCCTCCCACTTCCTGCTGTTCAAATTCTCATTTTTGTGTTTGGACTGGGTCAAGTGGGGTAATTTTGCTTCCAATCTCATGTGTTCCTGTGTCCTCAGGGTGTGTTCATTGGTTCATTTGCTGTTCCCAGAAACACGCGTTATTAGGACCAAACTCCACAAAATGGCACGCATCTTCCTCTTTTAAAGCAATATGAGAATATTTATTGGAGCAGATTTTTATTTGGTTTACCTTAATTGCCTTGAAAAAGAAGATACAGGAATGAAGCTTCCAGACAGTATTAGTATCCCTTGTCCTTAATACATGCCATTACATGTTCCTGTGATGCAGAGTGTGTGCCTGGGGAGGATGCTGTTAAACCATAGATTAGTACTGCAGCCTGCTGAGAGATTAGCAGATCCAGGATGGTGAGGCTCTGTAAGCCTGGCCAGTGCTGCTTAAGTCCTCTCCAAGCATCAGTTAGGATTAAAACAGTGCAGGCATTCAGTCTTGTGCCTTTCAGACATGCTGTTCAAGTGAGTGACTCAACATTTCTCACCAATTGTGAACTGCCTATCACAGACATGGTTCGAAACCCGTCTGTGCCAGACCGGCCCTGGCCATTAGCCCCGATCGGGGGTGGCATTTGGCTGTCCACCCCAGGGGGGGGATGAGCCGGCATGAGCTTGTCGAGGAGCGGAAGGGCATCCCTGTAAAAGAGTAGATGCACAGGTTCTGTCTCGGAGGAGGCGGATCTGCCGACCTCGGGAAATTGGCTTGGACCGGAGAACGGCCAGCGGACTGGTGGGGGAGGATAAATTGAAATAAATAGCAGATATAATTGGCAACCAAATTGGGAGAAAAACTGGAAAAATCTGAAACAAATAAAAAAATTCAATAAAATAAAAATTCTCGCCTCTGAATATACATCTTTTTTCTCACCACACCCTTCACACAGCCTAAAGATTCAGTTAGATGAGTCATTAAATTCAGCCAGAAGGAAAGAATGACGTCTTTGTGCTATAGTTATATACTGTAAATTCCATCTGAGGCAGAGTGCCTCTTGGTAACATCCTTTTGGGATCGTGATATAACACTGCCCTGGGTACAGCTGCTTGAGTCATACTCAATGTGTGTGATCAGAGAATGAGGCTTCATGAACTCCAAAATGGGTGAGGCTATCAAGTGTTATACTAGTCAGTGATTGACAGCACACAATATCTCCACCCATTATGGGGTTCATGAAGCCTCGCTCTCCCATTGTGAGAATGAGGTGGCGGATTGTGATTGTGGGTGACTGATCCTGGAGGGTACAGGCCCACAGTATAGGCTTCACATTGGTTAGAAAGATGGCATCGGAGTTCCAATTATTGCATCATTACTCATCATTACATTAGGAATAGCATAATTAATGAGTGTCTTGTGGTTATGTGAGAACCGTCTCTGTGGATTATTTTCAAAAAACTGTTTTGTATTGTCTTTTTCCAGAAAAACATAAAATTGGCTTATATTTGATGATTGTTGTTATTGTGTTGCGTTGGTATTTTTGATGTCATAGTACCTAAAGGTGTAAAGGTATCGTTTTTCCTCCATTATGGAAAATATGGACACCAGACATGGCGAGTACTTTGTCAAAATTACACGTGAAGGATAATTACAAAATGAGCATAGGGAGTGCAATATTCAGCCTTCATAATTCCATAATGGCCCAGTGGTTACAACGATGCTGGCCACGGAGACGGGGTTCAATTCCCCGTCTCGCCAGAGTCGGCTCTGGCCGGGAGCGCCACCAGGGGTGGCGATTGGCTGTCCACCCCAGGGAGGGGGGAGGGAAGCCGACATGACGTTCGCTGTGCATAAGAGTGGCCCTGTAGTACCGGGCGAGTGCCGTCTCGGTAGAGGCGTCAGGTTGCCTTCGTCACTACCAGTCACAGGACTACGGCAGCGAAATCACATTACTAGGGGGGGATTGACATAGAAATAGCGGGTCTAATTGGCTACCAAATTGGGAGAAAAATGGGAGAAAAAAATCTGAAACAAAAAAGAAAAAATTTAAATTAAAAAATGACAAATATTATTCCATCATTGTGTCTGATGACAGTGGATCAATGGAGAACTTGCCTGAAAGCTCGGCATTTTCTCTGCCTCTTTTATCAACCTCAGACTAAGTATTCCCACTGGGCCAAGGAAATGAATTAGATGCGCTGTCATGCCAGAATGTGTCCGGGTCTCTAGCCGGGTATATAGCCAGCTAGCTACGAAGATAATAATATGCATTGTCTGTTCAACTGTACAGTTAAGTTAGCTGGCTAGCTACGAATATAATATATGGATCGCCTGCTTAGATGGCTAGTGAAATACTTGCTAGGCAGCTAACTTAGCTGTACATCTGAACAGACAATGCATATTATTATCTTCGTAGCTAGCTGGCTATATAATTCATATATTATGTTCGTAGCTAGCCATCTAGCTAGTTTTACAGCTGGGCAAGCAATGGTTATTCGTAGCTAGCCACCTAGCTGTAATGTAATGACTTCCATATATTATATTCGTAGCTAGGCAGCTAACTTAGCTGTACAGCTGAACAGACAATGCATATTATTATCTTCGTAGCTAGCTGGCTATATAATTCATATATTATGTTTGTAACTAGCCAGCTTGCTAGTTTTACAGCTGAGCAAGCAATGGTTATTCATAGCTAGCCACCTAGCTGTAATGTAATGACTTCTATATATTATATTCGTAGCTAGCCAGCTAACTTAACTGTACAGCTGAACAGACAATGCATATTATTATCTTCGTAGCTAGCTGGCTATATAATTCATATATAATTATATATTATAATTCATATATTATGTTCGTAGCAAGGCAGCTAACTTAGCTGTACAGCTTATTCGTAGCTAAATGACATCACCTGGACACCCCAGACACATTCTTCCAGGTTTTCTAACTCAGGAATGCGAGCTCATCATGTTGGCATAGCAACTACAGTCCAAAATTCCAATGACAACACCCGGACAAATTTTGGCACCCGGACACATTCTGGCATGACAGCGCCAGTGCCTGGAGGAGCAGGGACAGAGACACTGCAATGATTTCAAAGGTTGTCCAGACATAATTGGATGTAAAGTGTCATGTAGAGTCTCGTTTGTGCATTTTCATAGAGGAACTGAGGCCTGCTTTATGGTGGCTTTCCATTGATATTTGCTTGTACAAGGTCAACAAAAGTTGAGCCAAGGGAGCCAAGCTGGGGGCGAGAGCCTTTAAAGGAAAATCTGTGATCACCATGGATTGCGTCTGCAGTATTTCAGAACTTTCATAAAAGACTGTACACTGTGCATGCACCCTAAGAAACTATGGAAAAGTACAGGAAACTCAATTAATTTGTTCTTGAAAGGGGAATTTTTTTTAACAGAAAGCCTTTTGTGTTCTGAACCAAGTCAGCGAGTTGATGGTTATTCTATAGGTTATTGTTTATTGTTTTAGAGACTGGAATATGTTTTAACACCTCATGTGTAGAATGTATGGCCTGTAACGCCAATTCTCTACTCATAGAGAAATACTCATCATACAAATACAAATACACTCATTCTCCCTTTTATTTTTCTGTCACATAAACACATAAAACCAAGGATATTGGAATCCATTGAAAATTCTGCTTTTGTAGCAATGGACACCAGGGTGCTAAAGGATCCTGAAATGTTATTTTTGACAGGACTACCAGATTAGCAAACCTCAGCCCACAAATGCAAGAATAATCTGTCCAATCTCATTGATTTCCTTTAATTTACTTTGTCAACAGTGACTGAATAACATCAGAAATATGTATTTTTTTATTTTCTACTTTTTGCTGTTTATCCCTATTTTTTCTCCCAATTTAGTATCCAATTATACCCTTTCTTTTTTATGTCAATTACCCCTCCCTCGAATGAAAACTCACTGCAGTAGTCCCAAGACCAGTAGTGAGCACTGCACCGCCTCCCCCAAGCCGGGACCCACCTAAACTGGAGCCTGTCACCGGAACACACAGGACCACTCATATATGCAGCGAGCATATTCAGCTTTTATAGCATATTCAGCTGTCCCTCCCTGGGGCGGACAGCCAACTGCCTCCCCCTAGTGGCCCTCGAAACTAGCGTGATCTGGTGGAATTGAACCCCGGTCGTAATGGGCAGCTTCAGATGTTCTACCTCTACACCACCCGGGAGTGGCCTAACCTACAGACATTAGCAGTGTGCACAAGCTCCTTTACACTGATGTGATATGGTACATTGGCAGTTTTGTTTCATTGCAGATATGTTGTTACAAAATGTATTTGACCAAGCTGTGACAGACAAATGTTGGTTTTGGATAAAAGCAGCTACAGACTTTTAATAAGGAACCCCAGTCTACCAAGCATACTGATTAATGTAAGAATCACCCATAATCAGCTGAATAATTATAATTCCTTTGTAAAATACACATTTGTTTTACAGGGTTTGGTTTTAACATAAAAACATCAGTTTTTATTATATATTTTTGATTTATTGTCTTTCCATTGTAATCAACCTATATACTGTA
The DNA here is from genome assembly GCA_029706075.1 of Aldrovandia affinis. Classification (NCBI taxonomy): domain Eukaryota; kingdom Metazoa; phylum Chordata; class Actinopteri; order Notacanthiformes; family Halosauridae; genus Aldrovandia; species Aldrovandia affinis. The sequence goes on from JAINUG010000218.1 coordinate 835,931, forward strand.
TATATACAGTACTGTGCAAAGGTCTTAGGCCACTCTGAAATTTTTAAAATTAAAGCCATTTATCTGAGTGGTAAGTGTTTATTTGGTTGGAAAAACACTATATAACATTTAAGTAAACATAAAAAAACATGAATACAATGAAAAGTAGCATAAACTTCTTGTGTTTTTAAAACAAGTCAGTATTTTGTGTGGCACTTGTTTTTGAGTAAAATAAGTACAAAATATTTTTTTGCAGATAGGTGTGTGTGTGTGTGCACATGGGGGACCGGACACACCACAATTCAATGAAAGTGGTGATCTTATCCAGAGCGACTTACAAGATGTGCATAAATACATGGTAGGAACAATCATAGCTTGTGCAGAGAGGAGAGTAGAGGGGTGACGTGGGTGAACTTCGGCTGGTTGAATACCAGACGTGAGGCAGCATTCTGGACTAGTTGCAGTGGGTCCAGTCCAGTTCTACACTAGTTGCATTTTATATGTTCAGATGCCTAGTGTGGGAAAATACATGAAGCCTTAGGGCAATCAGATGAAAAAAAACATATTTTTGATAGAGGAAGGTTGTAAATCATGCAAATTTGACTGGAAAACAATAGGACGGTTAAGTTGAATCAGGTGTGCTGGTGGTGGAATTTAACAAATACATGGAATGGTTGGAGTGCCTGGAGGAGAGGTTTGGGAACCAAACCTTTGTTCTTCTCATGAGATATATATTTTTGGAAAGTGTTATGGTTCAGGCTCCTTTAAGAGCCTCTGTGGTACAGGCTATATCGTCATATGTACGTGCTACGTCATACGTTTTGTAAGTTCTACTATGTGCCAGTAAAGGAACCGTGAATATCTCTCCGTGGTCTTATTTAAGTCAGTTAAGACACTACAAATGGCGACGGGATACTTACCCATGGTGTAGGTGTACGTGTAGATGTTAGCCCATGTCGGGTACCGAGAGTGAAGGTTCAACAGAGATATTGACCAAGTACCGTCCGTTTTGGAGCAGCCTCGCCAGCCGCTAGCAGCAACATGGAAGATGGCGAACATCGGGAAGATGGATGTGTTTGATGACACGCAGGAAAGCTGGGCAAGTTATACAGAGCGTCTTGAGCAATACTTCATTGATTCGCAGATAACAAGAAAGTGCCTGCCTTGCTGTCTGATTGGTCCAAAGACGTACAGATTACTCCGCGATTTGACTGCCCCAGCCAAACCAGCCAGCAGGATGTTCGCCGACTTGGTAGCAATATTGCAAGCCCATCTGTCTCCCAAGCCACTCGTCATCGCGGAACTTTTCGTTTTTCACAGGCGGGACCAGAAAGAAGGAGAAAGTGTGAACGCTTATGCGGCAGAGCTGAGGAGGCTCTCAGAACATTGTGAGTTTGGGACTAATTTAAATGATTCACTCAGAGATAGATTGGTGTGTGGCTTGGGACGTGACAACATACAGAAACGCTTACTAACAGAGTCTGACTTAACTTTTGTGAAGGCAGTAGAAATCGCAGTGAGCATGGAGATAGCTAGCAGAGACACGTTAGAATTGCAGAGCAGCAGAGGTCACGTGACAGAGACAGCTCCCCAAATCCATAGAATGGATCGTGGGCGGCAGCGCCCCCATGTGGCGGAAAAGTGCTATAGATGCAATAGAGAAGGACACAAAACTGACGACTGCCGTTTTAAAGAGGAGACATGCCACAAATGTAAGCGCAGAGGCCACATTAAAGCAGCATGCAAAAATCAAAGGAAAACAGAGAAAAATAGAGAACCAGTGCATGCAGTAGCTCAAGGAAGTGACAGTGATTCTGAGGATACGTTCATTGGAACCATGGAGTTAAACACAGTGTCAGCAGAAAACACCAACATAATATGGGTGACGCCAGAGATAGAAAACACACCACTGAAAATGGAACTGGACACGGGGTCAGCAGTCTCCATTATCCCCGCAACCACGTACGAGAAACATTTCAAAAACAAGAAGCTGAGGAAGACAGACGTCATACTCAGGACGTATTCAGGAGAGAAACTGAGTCCCAAGGGGATGTTACAGGTGCATGTCAAATATGGCGAGAAAACACAGGAACTACCACTGTATGTAGTAAATGGAAATGGCCCCCCACTGCTTGGCAGGGACTGGCTGACGCACATGAAGCTAACCTGGAGCGAGATAAAGCTGCTGAGAACCACAAAGACCACAGAGACGGAGACCCACAAAAGACTGGAACAGCTACTGAAGAAACATGAGGCGGTGTTCCAAGATCAGATGGGAACGGTAAAGGGCTTTGAAGCAAAACTGGTGCTAAAGGATACAACACCCACATTCTGCAAAGCCAGGCCTGTGCCATTCTCCCTACGCCCAAAGGTTGGAGCGGAAATAGATCGCTTGCTGGAGGCAGGGATCTTGTCAAAGGTGGACAGGAGTGAATGGGCAACCCCGGTGGTGCCCATCATGAAGAAAGATGGCTCTGTAAGGCTGTGTGGGGATTTCAAAGTGTCGGTGAACCCCAAGCTGCAGGTGGATCAATATCCCCTGCCTCATGTCGAGGATATCTTCACAGCGATGGCTGGAGGGCAACACTTCAGCAAGATAGACTTGAAGCAAGCTTACCTCCAGCTACCCGTGGAAGAGACATCCAAACCGTACCTCACCATAAACACGCATAAAGGGCTGTATAGGTACAACCGCCTTGTTTTTGGCATCGCATCAGCCCCTGCCATTTGGCAGCGCACGATGGACCAGATCTTACAAGGCATTCCGGGGACCCAATGCCTGTTGGACGATATGATCATCACTGGTCGAACGGATAAGGAACATCTGACCAACTTGGAGAGTGTCCTCAACCGATTGGAGGAGTATGGGCTGCGTGTGAACCCACAGAAGTGTGAGTTTTTCAAGGACAGAATCCAGTTCTGTGGACATGAGATCGACAGCAGCGGACTACACAAAACTCAAGAAAAGATAGATGCGGTGGTTGGAGCACCACAGCCACAGAACGTGTCACAGCTGAGATCGTTCATGGGACTGATAAACTACTATCGCCGGTTTCTCCCTAACCTGGCCTCAGTCCTGCAGCCCCTCAACCAGCTGCTAGAGAAGAACAGGAAGTGGTGCTGGACAAGACAATGTGAGGAGGCGTTCAGAGAAGCAAAACAGCTCATCACTTCGGAACAGGTACTGACACACTACGACCCGAACTCCCAGTGAAGCTAGCATGCGACGCCTCGCCCTACGGTCTAGGGGCCGTTCTTTCACAGGTTCTACCGGATGGATCAGAGAGGCCCGTGGCATTTGCTTCAAGGACATTGAATAGTGCAGAAAAAAACTATTCACAGATCGACAAAGAAGCATTGGCTCTGGTCTGGGGGGTCAAGAAATTCAACACATACCTGTATGGAAGAAGTTTTACACTAGTGACAGACCACCAGCCATTGCTGTCCATCTTCAGCCCACGGAAAGGGATCCCAGCAATGACCGCTGCCAGACTACAGCGTTATGCACTCTTCCTGTCTGGTCACATGTATGACATTGAGTATAAACAGACATCGCAACACACTAATGCTGATGGACTATCGAGGCTGCCATTGGCCAAGGGCCAGGACGAACGGGTGGACGCAGTGGAGGTTTTCCATGCGGCACAGCTGGAAGCCTTGCCGCTGACCAGCGCTGTGGTGAAACGGGAGACAAGACGGGACCCGATCTTATCAGAGGTGTATGAATATACCATGACTGGCTGGCCGACCACATGCAGCAAGGAGGTAACACCCTACCGACAGAGAAAGGAGGAAATAACCACACACCAGGGATGCTTGTTGTGGGGCATGAGAGTGATCATACCCAAGAAATGCCAGAGTCAAGTGCTACAGCAGATCCACGAGGGCCACGTGGGAACAGTAAAAATGAAACTGCTGGCCCGTAGGCATTTTTGGTGGCCTGGAGTGGATGAACAACTCGAAACAATGACCAAGAACTGTCGTGGGTGCCTAGAGACACACCACATGCCTCCCCTGGTCCCGGTCCATCCCTGGGAGTGGCCAACAGAACCTTGGCAGAGAATACATGTAGACTACGCGGGACCCTTTGAGGAGCACAACTTTTTGGTGGTCATAGATGCACATTCTAAGTGGCCAGAGGTTTTTTGCACCAAGTCTCAGACATCAGCTCAAACCATTGAGTACTTGAGAACAATCTTTGCTCATTTTGGACTTCCCCTCCAGCTAGTGAGCGACAACGCACAAACGTTTGCGAGTGACGAATTTACACAATTCATGGCAGTGACCGGGATCAAACACACAACCTCAGCTCCGTTCCACCCAGCCACAAATGGGCTGGCAGAGAGGTAGAGAGGCAGTTCCGAGCATCCAAACGGGATGGAGGAACCATGCAGACGAGACTGTCTCGGTTCTTGGCATCATACCGGAACACGCCACACGCCACCACGGGTGAGAGCCCAGCAGTCCTGATGTTTGGACGGAGTCTGCGTACACGTCTAGACCTCATGAAGCCAAGCAGATGCAACGAGGTGCTAAATAAACAAGCAAAGATGCTGCATGGTGGGCGGGAGCGCCAAGTCACCGCGGGGCAGGAAGTCATGGTGAGAGACTATCGGAGGGGTGGGAAGTGGGCGTATGGAATAGTACAGGCCCAGACAGGACCACGGAGCTATGAAGTGCAGGTGGGTCCGAACATGGTGTGGCGGCGACACATAGACCAGATGCATCTTACAGGGGGACAAGCCGCACCAACAAAGTCACCAGTAATACAACAGCAAGAAAAGGGCAGAGCTACAGTGGAGACTGCTGCAGCCACACAGGACACCGGCAGAACTACAGCTGAGACTGCTGCAGCCACACAGACTGTTGCAGCCACACAGGACGCTCAGCCAAGGAGCGTTCATGAAGAGCTGGACAGGAATGCAGGGGGGGTAAGGGAACCTGAAATGATAGTACTGTCCAGATATCCCCAGAGAACACGGAATCCACCAGACAGATTAAATCTGTAGGCCTTAGCCTAGGGATGGTCAACCAGAACTTTTCGACAGTTGCACTGAATCTGTTCTTGATAATTGTTTAAGCAGATAGGTTCAGAAGATCTGCAGTGTTTGTTTTATTGTCCATACAACTTTGATTGTAGAAGGGAGGAGTGTTATGGTTCAGGCTCCTTTAAGAGCCTCTGTGGTACAGGCTATATCGTCATATGTACGTGCTATGTCATACGTTTTGTAAGTTCTACTATGTGCCAGTAAAGGAACCGTGAATATCTCTCCGTGGTCTTATTTAAGTCAGTTAAGACACTACAGAAAGCACAAGAAATTCTTGTCACTTTTTATTGCATTAGTGTTTATTTGTATTTATTGTAGTGTTATAGAATGTTTATCCAAGCAAATAAACACTTGCTGCCCAGATAAGTAGCTTTATACATCATTTTCTCGGGTGGCCTAAGACTTTTGCACAGTACTGTATATATATATATATATATATATATATATATAATATAAAACATACATGTCATGCCTAAATTCTACATGATGTATTTTTGTTTACCATAAACATACCTAAAAAGTAACTTCTCAGTCTATGGTTGAAATTCATAGGGCAGTCATAGCCAGGTCACCATATATGGCATTTTCCAGAGAGATCACTTAACAGGCAGACCCTGGGTTGAAATATGGATGAAGGAATTGGTCAAACCAGAGCTCCAGGAGTGCTCCAACAACTCCACCTGTCAGCCATCAGCTCAGAAGCCAATAAATTATGAATTTAGTATTTTGAGGGAAATATTAAGGAAAGATATTAACAGTAAAGACATTATTTACTTGTTTTGTCCTCCTGGATATGCTCCATTAATCACATGCTGCTGAAACGAGCATCTGCTTATCAGGAGTGCTGTACAGTGATCAACAATTTCACACATCATCAATCTCTCAGATCTCAGAGTGAGATGGGGCCATAGATTTGTTGTGGATTGTTCTACCCTGTTCTCAGGATACAAGCCAGCAGACACAATATATCAGATGTCGACCGCTATCACCAGTCTAGTCCACATTATATATTAGTTCCAGATGGTCAGAATGTTAAGGAAAGAGCACTCTGGGAAAATAACTGCATTTCAAGCACTCTCTCTCTCTCCTGCACTGTTTTCCAGCAATATATAATATCCCAAATTGCCTTTGTCCTTCACACTCATTTAGTTACACTCAAGTGTTATATAAATTAGCTTCTTTGAAATGTTTCATTCAGTTCAGTGACTGCTGATCTTCTAAAAATGTGTCCATTGTTAACTGAACAAAAATTAAGTGCATTGCCTCCAGATTGCATCGGTGTCACAGACTTCAGATCTGCTCAAACACTAAAACAAGCATTTGAAGTCATAGTAGCCTACACACCTGCTCCATTACAGACTCATCTGCCTGGTAATGGGAGATAAGATCTCCCCAGAATCACCTGTGACCATTTTTCTATTTTACCCAGAATCTCTACACAACTGATCCAGCCAAAATGGCCTTAGAACCCCATGTTTATGATCGCATGGTCCCATGTTTGACCACACCAGCCAGATGAAGATGTTTCGACTTAGGAAAATCCAGAAACAAAAATATATAACATTATAATAACGCAACAGGTATTGAATAGTTATTGTTTTGTATCATTTTGATGCAGAATTCAGTTCCCTGACATGCCATTTGTAATGTATTTATTGTTTCAAGTCATTTAATGCATATTTAAATTGTAGTGACGAGTAGGACACAGCCAGAACATGAAAACAAGCTAATACACTATCAGCACCTTAGTGCTGGCTGCCACAGAGGTGCAGCTCAGCCTGGAACCTGGCTAGGTTGTCAAGACAAATAGCGATACATAATCAAACATGGAAGCACACATAGAAACAGTCACTTCATGGCGAGCTAGCTACCACTGCTTGCTACAATAGTGAGCTGCGGGTGTCTGTGCCTCAGATTGAGGATAGCGGGAGCAGCAATTAGGACATGCTGTAAAAACACAACAGCTCAATCAATGGTTACTTCGTGATAGCTAGCTAACTAACTCACTTGCTTGCATTGCTAGCTATGTTGATACAGATTTATTTTTTTGGGGCACGTATTAAGTGATTGGTCAATCAAGTATTTTTTTCTTAGGAACTTTTTTTTACCTCCGTTAAACACCTCCCGCAACTCAATTCAGCACCTCCCACCCACGGAATCCCAACAGAGTTTTATCAGACCTTCTGGGATCTCCTAAAGGATGACGTTTTCAGAGCGGCATTCAGGGAGGGGTGGCTGGGCAACTCACTGCGACAGAGCTCAGTCCTCCGTGTCCTCCACTATAAGCTCATGGCCCAGTCCCTGATGAGGAGGTTCCAAGACCTATTACTAACGGTGATCGTGTTATGGTGTGTGGATGCAGACCTGGACCCAAATGCAGACTCGGAACAGAGTTGGATTTGCGCTCCACACAGGAGGCGTTTAATAAAAGATAAACAAAAGGCGACTGGAGAACACAGTCAAAACGCGGGCAAAAACAGAATTAGCCGGGTGGCTACCAAACTAGAAAACAGACTAACAAACAAACGAACAAACCAAAAATATAACAGGCAGAGATCGAATAGGCAAGATGGATAAACAGGGAAACCAAACGAGAGCTGTACAAGACGAACAAGTACACATTGGCACTAGAGTGAGTGCGTGCTGAACTTAAATAGGAAAGGTGAAATAACTAAATTGAAACAGCGTGCGAAATGTGCAGGGGAGTGAGTGTGACAGGCTGAGACTAACGAGGGGAACAGGGAACAGAATGCGGAAGCGGCGAAGCCGCGCCCCGCAAAATAGACGACACAGGGTAAACGCAAAAACAAGACATGACACGCAAGGAACGAAATGGCAGGAAACACAAGGGAGGTGGACAGGACGGGACGGCGATGTAACAGTACCCCCCCCTCAACGGGAGCCTCCTGGCGACCCACCAGGCCTACTCTTCTCAGGGTGGGTCCGGTGGAAGTCCCGAATGAGGGAAGGGTCGAGGATGAGCTGGCAGGAAATCCAGCTCCTCTCCTCGGGGCCATAACCCTCCTAGTCCACCAAATATTGGTAGCCCCGACCCCTGCGACGAACGTCCATGATGCACCGGACAGTGTAGGCTGGGGCGTTGTCGATGATCCGGGGGGGTGGAGGGGGAATGGTCGGAGGGCACAGAGGACTGGACGTGACGGGCTTGATTTTGGAAACGTGGAAGACGGGGTGAATCTTGAGGGCTGGAGGGAGTTTGAGTCTGACAGCAGAGGGGTTAATGATGGATTCTACCTGGTAGTGACCGATGTAGCGTGGCTGGAGTTTTTTGTACGTGGACTGAAGGGGAATGTCCGTGGTGGAGAGCCAGACCTGCTGTCCTGGAGAGTACTGGGGGGCTGTGGTGCGGTGGCGGTCCGCCAGACGCTGAGTGCGAGCGGTGGAGCAGCGGAGTGCAGAGCAGGTGTCCTCCCAAATTCTCTTACAGCGCCGGATGTGGGCTTGCACCGACGGGACGGAGATCTCCACCTCCTGGGCCGGGAACAGGGGGGGCTGATACCCTAGGGAGCACTCAAAGGGAGAGAGACCGGTGGCAGAACTGGTTAGAGAATTGTGGGAATACTCCACCCAGGGTATCAGTTTACTCCAGGAGGAGGGATTCCGGTCCGTGATGCACCGTAGTGCAGTCCCCAGGTCTTGGTTGGCCCTCTCGGTCTGGCCATTCGTCTGGGGATGGTAGCTGGAGGATAGGCTGACAGAGGCCCCCAGGGCCTGGCAAAACGATTTCCAGACATGGGAGGAAAATTGAGGGCCACGGTCAGACACCATGTCGACGGGAATCCCATGCAGACGGACCACGTGCTGGACCAGGAGCTCTGCGGTTTCCGAGGCTGAGGGAAGCTTGGGAAGGGGAACAAAATGGACCGCCTTGGAGAAACGGTCGACAATGGTTAGAATGGTGTCGTTACCTTCCGAGGGGGGGAGTCCACAGACGAAGTCCAGTCCGACGTGACTCCAGGGACGACCCGGGACAGGCAGGGGGCGGAGGAGACCACTGGCGGGCTGGTGGGATGCTTTGCTCCTGGCACAGATGGTGCAGGCCAGTACAAACGCCCGGACGTCCGCGCCCATGGACGGCCACCAAAAACTGCGTTTAAGCAGCGACAAGGTGCGCTGGATCCTGGGGTGGCAGGCCAGACGGGAGGAGTGCGTCCACTGCAGGACCTGGGAACGGACGGAATCTGGGACAAACAGGTGAGAACTGGGGTTGGGTCTGGGGTCAGGTTGAGTGGCCTGGGCATCCCTGATCTGACTCTCAATCTCCCAGGTCACCGCAGCCACCACACAAGAGGGGGACAGGATGGTGTCAGGGCTCGCCTGTCTGGCTTCGGAGGAGAATTGGCGGGAGAGGGCATCAGGCTTCAAGTTGCGGGATCCGGGTCTGTACGTGAGGGTAAAGTTGAATCTGCCAAAAAAAAGTGCCCACCGGGCCTGGCGAGAGTTGAGTCTCTTGGCAGACTGAATATAGGCCAGATTTTTATGGTCAGTCCAGACGATGAACGGTTGTTCGGATCCCTCCAACAAGTGTCTCCACTCCTCCAAGGCGAGCTTGACCGCCAGCAACTCCCGATTCCCTACATCGTAGTTGCGCTCGGCGGGGGACAGCCGACGGGAGTAGAAGGCACAGGGATGGAGTCTTTGGTTCTCTCCCGAACGTTGGGATAAGATGGCCCCTACCCCGGAGTCCGAGGCATCTACCTCCACAACGAACTGTCGGGAGAAGTCAGGGTGGATCAGGACAGGAGCAGATGTGAAGCGGTTTTTGAGGTCGGTGACGCGGCGTCCGCTTCAGGAGTCCAGGAGAACGGGATGGAGGAGGAGGTGAGTTTGGTCAAAGGTTCGGCTACCCTACTGTAGTCCCGAATGAACCGTCGGTAGAAGTTGGCGAATCCTAAGAATGGTTGCAACTCCTTCAACGACGACGGCTGAGGCCACTCCACCACAGCCTGGATCTTAGCCGGGTCTAGTTTCACCTGCCCACACTCCACGATGTATCCCAGGAAACTCACCGAAGAGACGTGAAACTCGCACTTCTCCGCCTTGACGAATAATTGGTTCTCCCACAGTCTCTCCAAGACCTGCCGGACATGGCGCGTGTGTTCCTGCAGGTTGCGGGAGAAAATAAAAATATCGTCAAGGTAGACAAACACAGACCGGTTGAGAAAGTCCCGGAGAACATCGTTAACCAACGCCTGGAACACAGCAGGGGCGTTGGTAAGCCCAAACGGCATCACCCGGTACTCGAAGTGGCCCAGGGGGGTGTTGAATGCAGTCTTCCACTCCTCCCCCTCCCGGATCCGAACAAGGTGGTAGGCATTCCGGAGATCTAATTTGGAAAATATAGTGGCCTCCTGTAGAGGTTCGAATACAGAGTTGATGAGGGGCAGAGGGTATTTGTTTTTGATGGTGATGGCGTTGAGACTGCGGTAGTCGATGCAAGGACGGAGTGATTTATCCTTCTTGGTGACGAAGAAGAACCCTGCACCGACTGGGGATGAGGAGGGTCGAATGATACCTGCAGCAAGCGAGTCGTTGATGTAGGTCTCCATAGCTGCTCTCTCCGGCCGAGAGAGATTGAAGAGACGACTGGAAGGCAGGGGAGCCCCAGGAAGCAGGTCGATGCCGCAGTCGTAAGGCCTATGAGGTGGCAACGATGATGCTCGGCTCTTGCTGAACACCTCCGCTAGGTCGTGGTACACGGGGGGAACCGAGGACAGGTCCGGAAGAGTCAACCTGGCTGGAGGTGAAGCGTCCTCCGCGGGTGCTCGAGCAGACTGGAGACAGGTGGCGTGGCAGTAGGAGCTCCAGCTCTGGACCTTGCTAGTAACCCAGTTTAGGTGAGGGTTATGGAGTCTGAGCCAGGGTTGACCGAGGACCAGAGGGGACTGGGGTGAGGAGATGACGAGGAGTTGGATGGTCTCTCGGTGGTTGCCGGAAAGAATGAGCTGCAGGGGTTCGGTAGTGTGCGTGACCTGGGCCAGAAGGTTCCCATCCAGTCCGTGGGCCCGGAGAGGAACGGCAAGGGACCAGGTGGCGATGCCAGCCTGTTGCACCAGCTTGGCATCAATAAAATTTCCATCCGCCCCGGAGTCCACCAGGGCGCACAACGGCAGGGATTGACAGTTCCAGATGAGCGTGGCCTTCAACTGGAAACGAGACTGGGCGGCTGCGGGACACACGATGTGGCTCACCAGTAAGCCCAGTTCTACTGGTGAGCCTTGGCTTTTGGCCGTGACGGACAGGTGACCAGATAGTGGCCCGTGTTGCCACAATAAAGGCAGACTCCCGCCTTGAGTCTTCGCTCGCGTTCCTCCTGGGAGAGGTGAGCTCTGCCCAGCTGCATGGGCTCCTCAGCTACGAGCCCCGGGACGGATCGTCGCTCGGTGGTCAGGGAGAGGAAAGAGGGATCAGGATGTGAAGGGGAAAAGAGCTCGCCGAGGTGAGGCGACCGGTCTTCTCCTCCGACGCTCCCGCAAGCGGTTATCGACCCTGATGGCGAGGGAAACCAGGGCGTCGAGGAGTCAGGGTAGTCCCTCGTAGCCAGCTCGTCCTTCACCATCTCCTAACCCGTTTCGGAAGGCCCCTTAAAGCGACGCGTCGTTCCAGCTGGATTCCGCAGCCAGGGTCCTAAACTCCACCGCGTACTCCGCCACACTGCGGTTCCCCTGGCGGAGATGGAACAGGCGTTGGGCGGCATCTCTTCCACCCACCGGGTGATCGAATACTTTCCTCATCTCCGCGACAAACACGGAGTACTGGGAGCTGGCTGTCCCAGATGGCAGTGGCCCAATCCAGCGCCCCCAAGGCAGCCCATGATAAAGGCGATCTTCGCCTGGTCCGAGCCGTAGGAAGAGGGTTGTAGGCGAAAAACGATGTCGCACTGCATTAGGAATCCCTTGCAGTTCCCCAAATCGCCATAGTAGCGGTCCGGGTGGGGAATGCGGGGTTCCCTGGATTGACCAACCGGCAGGCTGGCAGGTAGAGTGGGCGCAGGGGGGTTGGGGGAAGCTGTTTGCGCAGGAAGGGGGAAGCTGGTGAGGAGCTGGGACATCTGCTCTCCCATTTGTCCCATGTGGCAGGACAGGCCCCTCAGCGCCTCCATCGCCTCCCTCAGATGCTTGTCCTGCTGGTCCATACGAGCCTCCTGGCAGGCGATCAGGTGGTGAAGCGCAGTTGAGTCCGCTGGGTCCATAACTGGCCAATGCGTTCTGTTATGGTGTGTGGATGCAGACCTGGACCCAAATGCAGACTCGGAACGGAGTTGGATTTGCGCTCCACACAGGAGGCGTTTAATAAAAGATAAACAAAAGGCGACTGGAGAACACAGTCAAAACGCGGGCAAAAACAGAATTAGCCGGGCGGCTACAAAACTAGAAAACAGACTAACAAACAAACGAACAAACCAAAAATATAACAGGCAGAGATCGAATAGGCAAGACGGATAAACAGGGAAACCAAACGAGAGCTGTACAAGACGAACAAGTACACATTGGCACTAGAGTGAGTGCGTGCTGAACTTAAATAGGAAAGGTGAAATAACTAAATTGAAACAGCGTGCGAAATGTGCAGGGGAGTGAGTGTGACAGGCTGAGACTAACGAGGGGAACAGGGAACAGAATGCGGGCGGCGAAGCGCGCGCCCATAAAATAGACGACACAGGGTAAACGCAAAAACAAGACATGACACGCAAGGAACGAAATGGCAGGAAACACAAGGGAGGTGGACAGGACGGGACGGCGATGTAACAGATCGGCCGCAACCAAACAAGCAGTGTTCCTGGGAGGTCCATAAATGACAATCTGCTCCTCGTGAGGGATATTATTATCCACTCCGGGGAGAGCAGGTCCCCCTTAGGCCTTCTCAGCCTAGACCAGGAGAAGGCCTTTGACAGGGTTAGCCATGTTTGCCTGGAGAAGGTGCTGGAGAGGTTCAACTTTCCAAACCCCCTCCTGCGCTGGACCAGGATGTGGATGGATGACCAGGGGGACATCATAGGCAGAGTGATCATCAATAAGCACCACTCTGCCCCTTTTACCATCAGATCCGGCGTCAGGCAAGGGTGCCCTCTAGCGCCCCTCCTGTACATAATTTGCCTTGAGCCATTTCTCCAGGCCATCCGGCGAAATGATAACATCCAAGGTTACCTACTGCCAGGTGACCGTGGGGAGTGGCTCGGAGTGATGGCGTACATGGATGACATTACCATCGTCGGCACAGATAGTTGCTCCATCACCACTGCTACAAAGGTGGTGGAGGACTTCTATGTGGCCACAGGCGCCCTGGTCACCCGGGGCAAGAGCGAGCTGTTCCTGTCATCGTCATGGAGTGAGTCGCTAACCTGTTCTTTTCTTGTGTGCACAGAAAGCATACAGCTTCTGGGGGTGACCTTCCAGAACGACGGGAGGGGGAACCAGAGCTGGGAGGAGGCCCTCTGCCACGTCCAGAAAAAAAATGCAAACTGGTATGCACAGCCCCTGACAATGATGGGTAAGATCCTGGTCCTGAAAGCAATAGTCCTCCCCAGCCTTCTCTATATTGGCCGAGTGTTTTCCCTGGACAGAGCCACTGGCAAGCTAGAATTAGGCCTTACTAGAAAGGCCTTTGTCTGGGGGAGCAACATGGAGAGGCTGGGGAGGACAACCCTGATGAAGAAGGAGGAGAAAGGGGACAAGGGGGTCCCAGATATAACAACAATTATCTTGGCACAGGGTCTATCAACACCCAGAGGGGGAAGTCGGTCCCTGGTATGCTAGCCAGATACTACACCACTCCCTTCTTCAGGTCGATGGGCCTGTGTGCGCTGGACCTTACTGTGCCATACAGCTGGGACCCCCACAGATCTACAGAGCCCTGAGGGATTTTGCCTTCAGGACAAGATTGGTTAGGGCCGGGTTACCCTCATGGACATATAAATATATCATGTGCTTTTTGAGATCGGGAGAGACTATGACGCTCCCGAGGGGCAACCTGACCCTGAACCCCAAAATTATATGGAGCAATGTAAATCACAAAACTTTAAACAACAAACAAAAAGACATCATGTATGTCTGATCACGACTGTCTCCCCACCAGTTCATTCATGTTTAGATGGCGCTTAGCCCTGACCGAGAACTCCCCCTACGGATGCACTGACTCAGAACATGTACACCACTTTTTCTGGGAGTGCTCCATGGCCAGATGGGTCTGAGGCCTTGTTAGGGCCTCAACACGCTGATCAACACCGGCTCCACCATCAGCCTGATTCAACACGATCTGCTGCCCCGGGTCATGGACTGGGCACACACAAACACCATGTTAGAGACAGTAACAGGACTAACAGTGGACATGCTGGGCTGTAAAAAGCTGTTTTTATAGCTAGGCGACATAATTATCTCTCAGAACTTTTTCCAGGCTAACATCTCTGACCCCTGCATTCTGGGCCTTGACGCTCTCGCTGCTGTGGGAGCCGTCAGACACAGCCGCTCATAGAGTCATGGTCAACAGGCGACTATTACATCAGCCAGCAAAAGTCAGGCGAGTGCTCCCACAGCCAATCACAGTACCGAAGCAAGACAACGACTCTGATGACGCAATCGAACAGCACAGAAAGAGACTTAGCGAAAGAGAGTGTAGCCAGCTACGCGCTCTCTTAGCTGAGTTCCAGTTTTTGTTAGTGGCAAAAGACAGGGACTGAACCCGCACAAGCATCACCCAGCACCACATCGAAACCGGTGCGGCGGCCCCCATCCGACAGCGAGTGAGACAGCTGCCCCTCGCTAAATGGGAGGCAGAGGCTAAGATCCGCAAAATGGCAGCTGCAGGCATCATACAGACCTCCAACGGCCACTGGGTCTCCCCTGCTATGCTGGTGTGAAAAAAAGATGGGTCCCTGCAGTTCTGCAGATGGGTCCCTGCAGATGGGTCGACCGCCTACACAAGGCTCTCACAACAGCTCCCATCCTAGCCATCCCTGATCCAGCTAAGCCCTTCATTCTGGACACTGATGCCAGTAACGATGGCGTAGGGGCCATTCTCTCGCAGGCAGGAGAGGACGGAGAGAAGGTTGTGGCCTACTACAGCTGGGCACTGCACAAACCGGAGCGCAACTACTGCATGACGAGACAGGAGCTGCTGGCAGTCGTCGCAGCCACCAAGCACTTCAGGGCATACCTCAATGGAAAGCGCTTAGTGCTCCAGACCAACCATGCCTCCCTCCAATAGCTGCTGTGATTCAAGGATCTGGAGGGACAAGTAGCCCGCTGGCTAGAAGCCCTGCAAGAGTTTGACTTTGAAACAGAGCATCGTGCAGGAGCAAAACACCTGAATGCTGATGCGCTGTCCCGTCACCCCTAAGCGCGGAAGCCTGCCATCACTGCGAGCTGGCGGAGGAAAAACGCAAGGAGAGGCCGGAGCTGTGCTGCTGCCGCCATGCCTGATGCCAACCCCTCAATGGCGATAGGTTACCTAACGCCTTCTCAAGTCCGTCCAGCCCAGGAGGGAGATGAAGAGGTTGGTCTGGGACTGAAAAATGTATGCATTCATTACTGTAAGTCGCTTTGGATAAAAGCATCTGCTAAATGGCATATATATATAAATGGTCTGGTCCTCCAGTGGCTAAGAACAGGAGTGAGGCCTAGTCACTCCACACTCTCTCCCTTCCCCATACCGGGGCGATGAGGAATGCCCCTCGACCCCGAGGGAGAGCCACTAATCGCCAACTACAGGGCTATCCATGCCCCGCCACGACTCTGAGCCTGGTGACCCACCTCCACTCCCCAGCAGCTCGCCGTCAGCTGCATGAATTCCGGTTCGTCGCTGCCACCGGGTCCCGACCACGAACAACACCGTTGCCTGAAGCCGGCCAGACATCACCACCCCGACGGCGGGGGGGGGAGGCATCGGAGACCACTAGCATGGTTTGTTCCAGGAGATGCAGCGTGGGACGCTGCAATTTTTTTAAACTGGGGGTAGTGTAACGGTGGGCAGCTACCTTAGCCACAGGAATGCTAGCTGCCCTCCATTTAGTTTGTGTGTAGCATGCTAGGTGGCTACATATTCGTAGGCTACTGGCTAGGAGGTCATCACATGTCCCAGAGGCCCTTGCGGCCAGCTAAACTTACAGTGTTCGGCTAGTTATGTTCATAAATGTTCAAGTATGAAAACCAAGATGTTGTTTGAGTGAAAGCCCCTTTTTCCCTCGTATGAATGATATGTGTTTGAGGGTATGTGACAACATCACCGTCACTGGGTGTGTATGTGTTGAGAATGACCCCTGTGTGATTCTGATGCATGTGTTGCACTTCCCCTGTGCTACACGCTTTATTTTTAATAAAGAAATATTACTAAAATGGAAAAGTCTCTCGACTCCGTGGCGTCCACTGCTACACTATATAAGAAAACTGTATAGTGCACCCGCAGCACCCCCACTTCCCATGCATATGACACCAGCGCTTACTGCATTTCTCCCTCTAAAGCAGTGGTTCTCAATGCTGTGCATGCTGGTTTTGTCACAGCCAATCTCTTGATCAATTAAGGTTGATGAAAACATGCATTCTACCATATTTTTGTTTTGGCTCGTTGCCATTTTCTCTTTCATTGAACTCCGCATTTTCCACAAATTATTTAGTTTCAGTGACCAGGTGTCCACTCTGCATTTGGGACCACACTGATTTTACCAGTTAGTCTATAATTGCATCATGTAAAATGTATAAGGAATCATTTGCCATATAGTGCATTGCAGAAAATGAAAGCAGTAGTTGTCTGAGAACTGATCATCCCATAATAAACATGAAAAGTCTCTAATTAAGAACAGCTAATAGCTTGTTACAATTTAGGGGTTGGAATGAAAACCAACATATACAGTCGGGAATGAGTCTGAGAACTCTTTCTTGCCATAAATCAATTAGGTCAAATAACAACTAACTTCCCCATTGATCTTCAGATTTATCATGCGTACCACATTTGAGGGCATCAGACCTTGCCTCGATGTCTGTTATGTTGGTAGTGACTGACAGCTCCCGTCTTTCTGACTGAATGCTGCTGGCTTAGACAGCTAGGATACTAGGAAGAGGAAGTAGGACACCAATTTACCATACAATTGCTAATATATTTTAGTAGGAATAATCACAGGTTGGAAAAGCATGAGTGCCATGAACATTGGAATTGTTCAATAAAGGTCCCATTTGACCAAGGGTGCCCAGGTTCGGTCCTTGGGATCTACCGAGTGTGCAGGCTTTTGTTCTAAAAAGGGCCCCTAATGTGACTATTTAACATTAGAATACATTGCATTTATAATATTAATGAAAATTGTTGGCATATTTCCTACCTTCATTTAAGACATACCCTGGATAAATGTATCAAATTCATCACACTGACAGAAGGTTTCTGAAGCAGTAAACAAATCAAACAAAAAACATATTTGCATACTTTCAGCTGATCTAATCTTTTCCCAGAAAAAAGGATCACATTATATTGTATAGCCCCAAAATTCCACCTAATTCTAAGCATCATTTTTATTTAATAAGATCCCCGATACTTTAATCACATACAATGTAATGTAGTCCTGTTCCATAAAAAAATAAAATATTATATTGTCCTGGTTCAAAATCCTGGAGTAGTTTTAATTGAATCAAAGGAAAACAATTGCTTAAATTAGCGATATATAGAGGATACATGCTGAATTGCATATCGTCTATATTTTATGATCACCTGAGTGTGTTATAATAATGATTTAATGTTATTTAATATGATACATGATCTTGAAATAGCTGAATTATAGAATAGTGACCACCAAAATCCAGCGATTTTCTTGTTTATACCAGTTGTAAATTGTCTGTACAACAGATGGCAGGATTGAGCCATGTTGATCGCTGCACTTCTATAGGTAAATTGTCTATCATACCTAGTTTTTTAAGTGTGGTGTGGACATAGTTAAAGATAAGTTAGGATAATCAGATACAGAGTTCACTAGCAGTGACAGCTCTTTGGACTTCATATTGAGAGTTAACAGCAACAGATTCCAAATGCAAATGCCACACTTGAAATCAACTGTAATAAACTCTAGACCTTTTATCTGCTTACTTGTAAATGAAATAATGAGGGAATAACACACACCTGGCCATGGGACAGCTGAGCAGCCAATTGTCCAATTACTTTTGGTCCCTTAAAAAGGGGGAGCCACATATAAAAAGTGTTGTAATTCCTATACCATTCACCCAGTTTGGATGTAAATACCCTCAAATTAAAGATGAAAGTCTGCACTTTGACTGTACGGGACTATACGGGCGCAACTGGGGTGACAGAATCCAGCCTGTGTGCACTGATGTGGCTCAGGCCCGTGTCCTGTGGTCCCAGGACATGTTCTGCCCCATTAGCTGGGAGGTCCTCCATGCTGGTTTATGGCAGACAGGCCTGATAGCCTCTGTTTCACTCACTGTCTATTGTGTTTTTAATTGCTGGTCGTAGATGTCATTACTATAGTAATAGGAAAGTAACACCACACTTTAAACTCTATTAAGAGGCAGGAGTGGACCAGGTATTGAATGGTTGGTCTGATTACTGTATCTATACAATGGGGAAGGGGCAGTCAGTTGTTAAATAGCTTTAACAAGAGCCCTTGCCAGACAGTTAACATATAAAATATTGATTTTAAATATTCATGGCGTGTGTATATCATAGTTATATGAGTAATAACAAAAATGGTGTTGTAAAAGTGTCACTTTCCATTTGTTAGTGTGTCAGTCACATCATGTTAGATGTTTCGATGTTATTTTTTCTCCCAGGGAAACATGTTGAACCATCCCATGAAAAGAAATATATATAATTTTTTTTTTTGGCAGATTTCCTTATCTAAGGCAGCTTATCTATTTGAATTAAACAAAATTATCAATTTCTATAATCAGATATTTACTGAAGCAATTTGGATTAAGTAACTTTATGCAAGCGCCCCAACTTGGAACCAAATCCACAAACTCCTGGTTCCAAGCTTAATTCCTTAATCACAACTTTGTACTGCTTACAATAGTACAATAGGCCCTTACCATTCTGTCTATGTTAAGTGCTACTGCTTTACGTCAAAGATAAATGACATATTCTATTCTGTCTTAATAGGGGTGATTGAGGAATGAAACTGTGGAACAAGCCAGTATGAGTTTGTATGAGTATTGCATCAAACTCGTTAATGAAGTAAAAGTACATCTTGTATGTGTCAATTGAAAAAAGATTAATGTAATGGTATACTTCTCAAAAACAACACACGGTGTGTGTACATGCTATTGTAGATTTTTTTTTCATTTTTTTTTTCAGGAAAATGTTTCAGTGAATTTATAAGTGAAACCAGCAGTGCACCTTTAACAGGGCACATCAAGCACGTCAAAAGAACACCAAGTGAATAGCCATCAACAAGCAGATACATAAATGATTTGGGAATCCAGTCATACTCCTTCACTAGGTTTTATTTATCCTATAACAACCCTGGATGTCTTTTGAAATGGCCAATAACCTGCAAAAAAGCCCCTCTCATTTGAATACATCATTACCCATTCACGTCATTATGTATTCTTATGTTCTTTTTACGTTTTTGTTAAGGCTAGGTTTGTGATCTCAGAGCATTATGGCTGAAAACAAACAAACTAAGCCTGCAAATATTTAAATCATTTAAGCCACTGCCAATGAACCATAAGCACAGACGGTTTTGCCTGTTCATTCCAGCGGAAGCAGAATGTTGCAGAGTATAGGAGCATTGTCTTTTCTTGTTTTTACTTTTCAGTCCAGGCAATGTTTATGTTTAACACCAGAACAATTATAAATGTTAGCTGCCAGTTAATTGCCAATTACAAACACACGTTGATTCACAAAGCCGCAATGGCATTTATAAAAATTTAAAGTGTGCCAGAATTTTGTCAAGATCCGAAACTGGGACTCTGGCTATTTGTGTAATGGCAGTTGAGGGTATGAGTTCATACTCATACCACATTCCACATCATATACCCCTTTGATGAATGTACAGCATTTCCCCTTTGTGAATCTATTGTGAGCCAGTGTCACGATCAGTTCAGCAGTCAGTCACCACCCTCTACTACCTTCTTAAGTCACTTAAGTTTCATTTCAGCCTCAGGTGATCCTCCAACACTAATTAGGCTACCTAAAATAAAGCGATAAAGAGCAATTCCATATTAATGTAAACCTGTGCATGAAAATATAAAGCTACTTATTTCCCAAATAAACATATTTCACATTTACAGTTAAGGTGTAGAATTTGACAAACTGACAATACTTTGACCAATATATTCCGTAAAATGGGTTATTTTCATTGAGAGAACAAAAAATATGGTTTTGCAGTTTTCATTATTTCAGGAGATGGTTTTCAGAATTAGTGTATTCCTCACGCTCAAGTTTTTTAAATATTTGAGAGGTTAATAATACAGCGTGGAAAGAAGCTTAAAGAATCTAGCTCCAGTATCCACCACCTTTCCTGCAAGAGACGATGGGTGTCGCTGGGTGATACTCAACATATTTCTGTGACGGTTACTAATTTCCGTTAGGCCCAAAGGCAAGTTGCTATTCTCACCAGATAGGTAATGTCTTCAGGCTCAACATGTGCTGCTCATGAGTGAGCAAATAAGTCCAGAAAACAAATTTTATGAATGGAGCCTGTTTTCAACATAATCAGACTTGCAAAACATGCCCTTGTCCGGCACCCTATGCGCTACAGTCTGGTCTTTCCACTAATCACTGCATTCTGGACCCGAATCAATAAAAATAATTGTATTGTTTTTCAACCTCAAGGTATCTTGACATTATTATGTTTATTGTTTTCAGAGTTTGACAGAATTTGTATAGACTGCATGAAAATGGTTATGCTTCACTAACCTAGCTTTTGCTACTTAGACATGCTTACGTTACCTAATCATGTTACTTAGCTCTAAACAGAACCTGTAATATCGGGTTCTGTTTAGAGCTAGTTATAACCTTGGAGGTAATAAGCTGCAATAGAGCTCTCTTCGAGAAAGCTGCAGGAATATCAGCAATGTTGCATTGTCCTGGTTTGGATGGAATGATCCACATATATTCCTGCAGCTCTCTTGAAGAGAGAGGTTTATTGCAGCTAGGTGCTAGTGACGCTTTTTATAGTTAATACAATCGCATTACTCCAATACATTACATTACATTACATTACAGGCATTTGGCAGACGCTCTTATCCAGAGCGACGTACAACAAAGTGTTAACCGTAGTCAAGAACAGTTTAGCTGAAAGCCACCCTAGTGGGAAGTACAGTTCCTAGGAGCAACCGCATAGTTAAACTTGGACCCTGTAGGTAAATCTGTAGCCACAATTCAACGGTAGCAATAAAGCAATCAATGCAGAAAATAATGCCTAAGCCTAATACAATACATAAACAAGTAGACATGTGTAAAACTAAGCAACTATGTCCCTAAGTTTAACAAAAACCGGACTACGGGGATTGGTGCACCCTGAAGAGGTGAGTCTTCAGTCGTCACTTGAAGGTGGCCAGGGTCTCAGCTGTTCTGACTTCCACAGGAAGGTCATTCCACCATCGTGGAGCCAGAACCGACAAGAGACATGACCGGGAAGCGCAGGTGCGGAGGAGGTGCTAGGCGTCCTGAGGTAGCAGAACGGAGTGGTCTGGCAGGGTTTGAAGATCTTGAGGAGGTATGTTGGGGCTGATCCCTTGACTGCCTGGTATGCTAGGACCAATGTCTTGAATTTGATGCGAGCTATAACAGGCAGCCAGTGGAGGGTAATGAGCAGGGCGGTGACATGGGAGTGGCTAGGAAGGTTGTAGACCAGACGGGCTGCAGCATTCTGGATGAGTTGCAGGGGTCTGATGGCAGATGCGGGAAGGCCAGCCAGAAGCGAGTTGCAGTAGTCCAAGCGGGACAGTACCATTGCTTGGACCAGGAGCTGGGTAGAGTACGTGGTAAGGAAGGGACGGATTCTCCTGATGTTATACAGGAAGAATCTGCACGCCCGGCTTACCGCTGCAATGTTCATTGATAGGGACAGCTATACTAAACACGCGGGACGGAAAACAGCAGGTCAGTTCACAAACACAGGTAAACACTTTTCACAATACATATATCCCTACCTTCCAAATAATAGCTGCTGCATGGCTACAGGATTTCCCATGTTACCTAACTCGAAACAGAACTGTAATATCCGGTTCTGTTTCGATCACGCTACTGGCTCTCATTATTACCCAAGCCAGCTGTTTAGGTTTGTTGGTGCTCTGGCTAGGCTCAACCTCAGCTTTTAAGAAAGTAAATGCGCCGTCTTTGTCACACAATAATTTACCAATCTTTTGCCTATTTCTATGTTCCTCGCCATCAACGCCCTCAGTAAGAACGAAGTATTTGACAATGTCAACCTAGCTGACGTCGGACCATTGTTTAATATTGTCTACCCAGTCCGTTAAGGTAGACGGATGGGGCACTTTCACAGTATTGTCACCAGTACTTGTTAGATAATCTGATCCGTGTAACCATCTGCGAAATTTGGCCATCTTAAACAATTTTCGTGTTCATATACACCAGGCTACACACATAAACGAGAGAGGAAAACTCTACGTTTTCCTCTCTCCTCACCCCTCCTCCTCCCCACCCCCATCCTCTCTAACCACGGATGACTTCGCATCCTTCTTTCGCAAGAAGGTCGATGACATTTGCAACTCCTTCACCCCATCCTCTCCTTTACCTAACCCTCCCTCACACATCTTGCTACCTAAACCTCTCACCCCTCTGTCTTCCCTCTCACCCCTCCCTGACTCGGACATCCTTCAACTTGTTCACTCCCACCATCCTACCACCTGCCCTCTTGATCCCATTCCTTCCCCCCTCTTTGAGTCCATTGTTATGGACATCCTCCCCTTTATCTCCAATGTTATCAACTTCTCTCTTTCCTCTGGCTCTGTCCCCTCAAAAGCGCCCATGTCATCCCCCTCCTCAAAAACCTCTCCTGCTATCATTTCTAACTACCGACCTGTCTCTCTCCTCCCATTCCTTTCCAAAACACAAGAGCGGGCTGTCTATAACTAACTGTCTGCTCATCTCCTACAGAACGACCTGCTTGATCCTAACCAATCTGGGTTCAAGGCAGGCCACTCCACAGAGACTGCTCTGCTGGCGGTCACTGAGGCTCTACAAGTGGTTAAGTTCCAATCTCTTAGCTTGATCCTCCTCATCCTCCTTAACCTGTCAGTTGCATTTGATACCGTGGACCAACAGATCCTGCTCTCATCTCTTGTCGAGATGGAAATCTCTGGATCTGCACTGATATGGTTCAAGTCATACCTGGCTGACCAGTCATACCAGGTGGCCTGGAGAGGATCCCTCTCCTCTCCCTACACCCTCTCCACCAGAGTCCTGCAGGGCTCGATGCTAGGCCCTGTCCTATTCTCCCTGTACACCAAGTCACTTGGTTCTGTTATCTCCGCTCATGGATTTTTTATCACTGTTATGCCGATGACACTCAACTCTCTCACTCCTTCTCTCCTTCTGAGACCCGGGTCCCGGCATTGATCTCTGCAAGTCTGGCTGACATCTCTGCCTGGATGTCCACCCACCACCTGAAGCTGAACCTGGGGAAGACGGAGCTGCTCTTCCTCCCAGTGAAGGACTCCCCAATGATTGATGCCTCAATCACTGTGGAAAGCTCCATAGTGTCTCCCGCCCAGTCTGCCAGGAGTCTTGGAGTGACCCTGGACGACTAGCTGTGTTTCTCAGTCCACATCACAGCGATCACCCGGACCTGACTATTCTCCCTCCATAACATCCGGAGGATCCGACCGTTCCTCACCCAAGAGGCCACACAACTCCTGATGCGGGCTCTGGTGATCTCATGTCTGGACTACTGCAATTCCTTGCTGGCAGGCCTACCAGTCTGTGCCATCAAGCCACTGCAACTAGTCCAGAATGCTGCCACACGTCTGGTGTTCAATCAACTAGTTCACCCGTGTCACCCCTCTACTCTCCTCTCTGCACTGGCGCCTCATCGCAGCACGCATCAGATTCAGACCACTCCTCACGGTCTCTGTCCTGACCCCTCGATAGTGGAATGATCTTCCGCAATTGGTCACTTGCGATCTTCCGCAAGAGACTCAAAACCCACCTTTTCAGTCTCCACTACCACTGAATTCTGTACATCTAGCCAATTGTCATCACCACTGCCTACTTGTTTAATACTTTTTGTATATGTATACTTGTTTACTCCTCAAAAAAATAATTACCGTAATTTTCTGACTATTGAACGAACCTGAATATAAGCCGCACCCACTAAATTTAAAAAGAAAAAAGATTTTGTACATATATAGGTTGCACTTGTCTATAAGCCGCAGATGTCCGCGTTGTAACATGGGATATTTACACAGAAAATGTTACACGGAAAGATTTTTTTAACTTTTAATTAAATGAATGCTTTTTTCCGAACAGTGCCTGTAACACGGCTGGTTAAAAAAAAACACAGTAGCCTACCAGAAAAGTCATTGATCGCTATCTTCATCTTCCTCCTGCACACTAAAACCACTAAAGTCGTCTTCTTCAGTGTCGAATTGAACAGCCTCAGAATTACCCCCGTCACACACTTTCTCAGTCTCTCTTTCATTGTCGCTCTCACTGTCACTTTCGTCTCGAGACAAATTCGCACTTGAGCTTGTGCTGTCCTCTTCATCATGCAGCAGTCCAGCCTTTCGAAACCCGTTGGTGATAGTGGATTTTTTGACACTGTTCCACGCTGTCAGGATCCACTGGCAGACTTGAGCAAAAGTTGCTCTTCGCATGTGGCCAGTTTTGGTAAATGATTTCTCGCGCTAGTCATCCAAGCCTCCCACTCAACTCGGAGTGCCACTTTAAATGCATGATTCACACTGATGTCGAGTGGCTGCAAATACTTCGTTTGTGCCCCCAGGAATCACAGCTGGAATTGAGTTTGTCTTCTTGATGGCTGCTTTTACAGAATCTGTTATATGGGCCCTCATGCTGTCCAAAACGAGCAATGCTTTTTCTGTGAAAAAATTCCCCCGGTCGCTTACCGTAGCACTCTGTCAGCCATTCCTTCATTAGGCTTTCCATCATCCACCCTTTATTGTTGACTTTCACGACGATTTCTTTCGGGAGTTTTTCTTTTGGCATCATCATCCGCTTAAAAATTACCATTGGTGGAAGCTTTTGTCCGGATGCTGTGCAGCTCAGAACACAAGTGAAATGCGTTCTCTCATGGCCAGTTGTTTTCAGCGTGACGGACGATTCACCTTTCTTGTTAACAGTCCTAGTGAGAGGCAGGTCAAACGTCAAAGGTACTTCATCCATATTTATGATGTCGTCTGGTCCGATGGAATTCTCAGCTATCTTTGTTTGAGTGAATTTGCGGAAGTTTGTAACTTTTTCCTCGTAGTCGGGAGGGAGGTGCTGACACAGAGTCGTCCGTGCCCTGATGGACAGGCCTTTTTGTCTCATAAATCTGAGACACCACGATGGTCCACCTCTAAAATCTTCAATCTTCTTTTCGGTGGCGATTGTTTTGGCTTTCAGTCTGATCTGCACGGTGGAAACATCTCTGTCCTATGTCATTCCACTTTATTACGCATAACTTTATTTACATATGGACTTTAATGTTTAGATTTTTTGTCTGGATTTCTTGAGTTAATACCAAAGTCTGGTACAAATTTCACTTGAATGGCCTCATTGGAAATACATTTACTGGGAAAAATGTTGATGTGTTCAATACTTATTTCCCCCATTGTATATATACACTAAAATGCTGATGCTTTTACACATATATATTTATAAATGATGCTGTCCGATAATATGACTCAATATATATGTGTCTGAAACACTCATAGCTTGCCGATTGTCACTAGCTTTGCTTAAATGAGTTGGGGCCATGTGTAAATTATGTTACTCAAGCATTTCTGCTAGTTTACAAATGTTTGTGCTTAAGGAAGGCGCTACCAAACAAACAAACAAAAAAAGATTTAAAAAGGTGTCAAGCAGCCACGGGGGTTTCCTCCCACAATCCAAAGACATGCATGTTAGGCTAATTGGAGATTAATTTTTTAATTGCCTGTAGGAATGAGTGTTTGAGTGAATGGTGTATGTGCCCTGCGATGGATGGATTGGCGACCTGTCCAGGATGTATTCCTGCCTCTTGCCCAATGCATGTTGGGATAGGCTCCAGACCCCCTGCGACCCTGACCAGGAATAAGTGGGTTACCACGGACCGGTTTAATGCAAGACCACGGACCGGGGTGCTGGGGCGTGGTACATGGAAAAAAAACTGAGACCAGTTCATTTTTTTTCCACGGAACTGAGACAAGTACGGAAAAGAGGCACAGGCGGAAGTGGTCATTTTTCAAAATAAAACACCCTGCAGACTGCGATAGTCAATAAAATGGAAATAAAATTAAAATTAAAACGTTTTTATTATTTCTGTGCGGCCCGGTACCAAATGCCTCACGGACCGGTATCGGGCCGTGGCCCGGTGATTGGGGACCCCTGGTATAGTATATGTACTATTTTCTTTACTTAAGTGGTGAAAATGCACTGTTTATTTAAGTCTAGTCTTATATACTCTAAACCCTTCCCTACAAAATTACATTTAACACTTTAGTTGTAGACACCACAATTCAGACTTTTCATGGACTGTTCAGTCACCGAAAAATGCTTGATCGTTTCTGTAACGTCCATAACGCAAGGATGTTTGCCTTTTTTATTAAAAACTACAAGACTCAACAGTGTCATCTTGAAGGACAATGATTCTCCCAATGTGTACAAGAAAAATATCAAGTAACATTGTCTTAAATATATTCACTGCTTTTTAAGAGCAAAGTTTAGTTTCTCATTGAGTGCAAATGTCACATCCACAACGCTGGAATTTCTCTAAATGTAAATACGCTGATATGTTACACTAGTAGCTGTATACTCTTCCTACAGGCTACAGTATGCTTATATTGTTTATTAACATATTGTGGTGTCCCTTGGGGTTGGGCGACCTTTGCAGAGGGTGTAGGCAGTTAAACAACCCGGAGGAGGCAGTCATATAAACAAAACAATCATTTATTAAACAAATATTGACAAACACAAAAAGGGTGGGGACTTCAAGGGAATTCAAACACAAAGTCCACAATCCTTACTCGTCATTGTAATTCGTAATCCAAAATCCAATCCCAATCCAGTCCAAATGTCGGTACACAAGCGGGGTCTTGAAACAATCCAATTCAAACACTAACACCAATCCAAAACTCTTCTCTTTTCACATTCCAAAACACTCTCCCCCAACCACCAACCTACTCCCTCCTAGTGTGACACACAAGAGTCCTTTAAATAGGCCTCTAAATCGTCTTCAGCTGTTCGTAGTTCGTAGCCAACTGCGGGCTGCACGGTTCCCGTGGCTCAACTGAATTAAAGGGCCAGGCAGCCATTTCCTTGGGCAGCCCCTTGGGATGCCACAATATATAAACATAAAGCATATATGTACGTAAATACAGTTGAGGGTAACTGTCACTGAAATGTTATATGATTTGAATGGCAAGTATGCAGCAACAATTACTGTAATAGTCTACTATATGCTAGGCCGAATATATTATAGTTAAGTGACGTTTTGTCTCCTGTTTAACAGGGAAAGGGAATTACTGGAATCTGGATCCAAGCTGCGAAAAAAAAATGGATAATGGAAACATCAGGAGAATTCAGTAAGTCCAGTTCTTACATGTCAAGAGGATGCCTGTGGACATATACTTTCAGATATAACCAGTAGGTCTGTCTCATCTCCTCAGAGCCTTGAAATTTCCCCTGGCTCCACACAATCAAAATAATATATGCCATTTAGCTGACGCTTTTATACAAAGCGACTTACAGTAGTGAATGCATACATTTTCCAGCATATGTGGTCCCAGTGGGAATTGAACCCAATTGAATTGGCACAGCCTAAGCATTGCCAATGCCATGTTCTACCTACGATGTTATACTGATGATGGTCATTTGACCGAAACGTCTGTCTCTTTTGTCTATTAAAAGACTTTAAATTAAACATCGAGCCTTCGCCTCGTTTGGGATATTCCCTCTTCTACACACAGTTCCACCTTCATTCATTAACTACCTACTGAGCCACCCGTGTGGGTCACCACTACCCGTGTCCATGGAGCACAGTCCATGTTCCGATACCTTTGTCTCCAACGTGAACTCCACGTTGAGGCCATGCTGATAGCAGTGGCCTCAATGACAGGCAGTTTGGTTTGGGACTGACTCAAAGCAGGGAGAACTTGCCTTCACCTGGTTCGTATTCACCCACCCAAACCACCTTCCTGAACTATGGCTCCAGTCATTTGACTCCACATAGAATGAACTACTATCCGCTAAGTGACCGTGACAACCCGGGCAATCCTCTATCAAATCATTTTAGTGTGAACAACTTGATATACGGTGGTGTTGGAAGTGAGGTTTAGATCTTGAAAAATAAATACAGCCCATGACCAAGACAATATAGACAATGTTTAAGACACTGCACGCTTTTATAATAAATACTTAGATGGTATCATACCATTGACAATGTATGTGATATCCTATATTAAACTAAATTATAGGCCTACATCTCCAGAAAACAGCAGGCAATAATAGTCTACTCAGCAGATGAATGTGTGAAAATTAACCTGTTGCTGTTGGAAAGTAAAATGATAGAAAATGTGTTATATAGTTTAAGTCTACAAAATTCTTAATTATGTGGCATAATTGATAACTTTTTAAGATTCAATCCAAGATCCAGATTCAATCATACCTTAAACC
This sequence comes from Aldrovandia affinis, assembly GCA_029706075.1. NCBI lineage: Eukaryota > Metazoa > Chordata > Actinopteri > Notacanthiformes > Halosauridae > Aldrovandia > Aldrovandia affinis. The sequence goes on from JAINUG010000218.1 coordinate 864,751, forward strand.
AAGTTTTGCTTTTACACTGGACCGTTTTATTTATGTATACATTTTGGGCCCTATTCAGAGTTCAGTTAACCATGCACGATGTGGAAATAAGTCGAAAATGATGCACCTCACCTGTCTGTTTGTATTCAGATATTGAATGTATTTGTGGAATTAGGCACCCCCTGGTAAGTTGAACATCTAGGGAGGGATTTCCCCGTAATAGAGGCATGTCTGGAGATGTTTGCTATTCTGACTTCGAGTTAAGTTAAGCAATGTTTGCTCCATTGCCAATTATTTCAATATTGCCAAAAGTCAAGTAGCAGTGATAGCCATTTGATGCTATAATGTTGCCTAGCCCATTACCAATTATCATTTCATTAATAAAGCATGTTATCAAATTAACTAATAGGTGAAAAAATAATATAAATGACTGTGGAGGGCGTCGGTCTCGGCCACATGGAAGTGGCATGGTTGCCTTTGTTTTGCATGTGGTGGAGGCCTTTGGAGCAGGGAGACTTTCCGGGGGCAGGTTTGGCACTCTCACAGGGTGTGAGAGTGAACTGTCGCCCAGAAGGTTGCTCCAAAGGCCATGGTTGATTTAATTATTATTTAATTGGTATCTATCAGTTAATTGATAGGGAAGTCAATTGGCTGATTGGGTGTCTGTGTGAGAATGTGAATGGGTGATTGCCTCACGAGCCCCACCTGAGCCAGGCAGAAAGTGAGCCTATTTAAAAGCAGGTGGGGCGAGTTTGGAATCAGTTATGTGTGTCATTATGTGCGAGTGTTGAGTTAGACTTGTGTCTTTGTCTTGAGGCGTGCGTGCGTGCGTGCGTGCGTGCGTGCGTGCGTGCGTGCGTGCGTGCGTGCGTGCGTATGTTGTGGATGGTTGATGGTTGATGGTTGGATGGTGGATGGTTGGATGGTGGATGTTTGTTGAGTTTTGTGTGCGTTTGTCGAAAGTGACTGAGTAGAGTGCTTCCTGTGTGAGTGGGAAAGAGAGCGAGAGCCTCTCGCCCTCGGTGTGATTGAAAGAGAACTCGCACTCGGGCAGTGGAGAACTCTCACTGTGGGGAGTGGCAAGTGCATGGGTTGAAAAGAGAAGTCGGACTGCAAAGTTCGAGTGTCTCAGTATGCATGGGTGGGAAGCACTTGAAAGGTCACTGGATATGTGTGTGCCTGGGGAGGTTCCAGGGAACTCCGGAAGAAGAGGGGCGGTGTCCCATAAGTTATGATTATTTTAGTTCGTTGTTTTTAGATTTTGTGTTTGTGTTTGTGTTTGTTATACACTGCCCGTTCCAAAAAAAAGTCACACACTCCAATATTTCGTTGGACCGCCTTTAGCTTTAATTATGGCACGCATGCGCTGTGGCATCATTTTGATAAGCTTCTGCAATGTCACAACATTTATTTCCGTCCAGAGTTGCATAAATGTTTCGCCAAGATCTTGTATTGATGATGGGACAGTCGGATCACTGCCCAAAGTCTTCTCCAGCACATCCCAAAGATTCTCAATGGGGTTAAGGTCTGGACTCTGTGGTGGCCAATCCATGTGTGAAAATGATGTCTCATGTTCCCTGAACCACTCTTTCACAATTTGAGCCCGATGAATCGTCATCTTGGAATATGCCCGTGCCATCAGGGAAGAAAAAATCCATTGATGGAAAAACCTGGTCATTCAGTATATTCAGGTAGTCAGCTGACCTCGTTATGGGCACATAACGTTGCTGAACTTAGACCTGACCAACTGCAGCAACCCCAGATCATAACACTGCCCCCACAGGCTTGTACGGTAGGCACTAGGCATGATGGGTGCATCACTTCATCCGTCTCTCTTCTTACCCTGATGCGCCCATCACTCTGGAACAGGGTAAATCTGGACTCATCAGACCACATGACCTTCTTCCATTGCTCCAGAGTCCAATCTTACGCTCCCTAGCAAATTGAAGCCTTTTTCCGATTAGCCTCACTGACAAGTGGTTTTCTTAAGGCTACACAGCTGTTTAGTCCCAATCCCTTGAGTTCCCTTCACATTGTGCATGTGGAAATGCTCTTACTTTCACTATTAAACATAGACATGAGTTCTACTGTAGATTTTTTATAATATGATTTCACCAAACGTTTAAGTGATCGCCGATCACGATCATTCAAGATTTTTTTCCGACCACATTTCTTCCTCGAAGATGATGGTTCACCACTATCCTTCCAGGTTTTAATAATGCGTTGGACAGTTCTTAACCCAATTTGAGTAGTTTCAGCAATCTCCTTAGTTGTTTTCTTTGCTTGATGCAGGCCAATAATTTGACCCTTCTGAAACAGATTAACATCTTTTACACGACCACAGGATATGTCTTCCAACATGGTTGTTTAAGAAATGAGAAGCTACTCACTGCATCAGTTAGGGTTAAATAACTTGTTGCCAGCTAAAACATATTAATTACTGCAGTAATTATTCAATGGAAGGCTCTTACCTATTTGCTTAGTTAAATCCAGCTGGTGATTGATGGAGTGCTGCAGAGATGTTTGTCCTTCTACCAGGTTCTCCCATCACTGCAGAGGAACTCTGAAGCTCTTTTAGAGTGGCCATTGGGTTCTTGGTCACCTCCCTGACCATGGCCCTTCTTGCCCGGTTACTGAGTTTGGCCAGACGGCCAGCTCTAAGAAGAGTTGTGGTGGTTCCAAACTTCTTCCATTTCACAATGATTGAGCCCACTGTTCTCCTGGGTGCTTTCAATGCTTTAGCAATGTTTTTATACCCTTCCCCAGATCTATGCCTCAACACAATTCTATCTCGGAGGTCTATGGAGAGTTCCTAGGACTTCATGGCTTGGTTTTTACTCTGACATGCACTGTCAACTGTGGGACCTTACATAGACAGGTGTGTGCCTTTCCAAATCATGTCCAATCAATTGAATTTAACACAGGTGGACTAGAATCAAGTTGTAGAAACATCTCAAGCAGTATCAGTGGAAACAAAATGCACCTCAGCTCACTTTTGGGTGTCATATCAAAGGGTGTGCACACTTGTGTACATATGATATTTTACATTTTGATTTTTAATAAATTAGCACAAATGTCTAAAAACCTGTTTTCACTTTGTCATTATGGGCTATTTTGTGTAGAATTTTGAGACAAAAAATGAACTTAATCTATTGTAGAATAATTGCGTAATTTCACGCAATGAAACGTGGAGAGGGTGAAAGGGGTGTGCAGACTTTCCGGCTTGACTGTATATCCTATATCCTATATATATGTCAATAGCCATATATAGTTTACTATTTCTATTTTTACTATATACTATGTAGTTTACTATACTATTTCCATGCAATAGTGGACATCTAGTAAAATATGCCTGACATTGTTTTTAAAGGCACACACTCTTTAAAGGGATGAGTTGAGACTCTTGAATGGAAAAAAACATTAAAACAAAACTCTCTGAAACATTACAGTTAGCAATCAGAGAACAGGTATTTGGAAAGCACGTGTGTAGCAGAAGTCTAAATATGAATAACTTTTTCTGCACAACTGCTGTATTAACTGGAGGAAATTAAGCAGGTACTTGAGTCGGTCAATTCTGAATAGGACCTCTTGTAACCCAGTCAAGAAGATTCAAAAGTAGAAATATAATTAATAAGGCTGTATAAACCATGCCGATTATTTCTGTTGCTTTCTGAGAATATTTTATTTAGGAGGCCATTAGGCCTACCAGTTGCAATGATATGTGCTACTGCACTATCATTGTTGCCCAGTAGGTGTCAATATAGCACCTACGTATGCTATTAGTGTTATCTATAAGAGTTTACAATAGTGCATTGTGGGACATCCAGTGAATAGGAAGTCACACGTTGAATAAAGCAGCTAGACCAGCTAACAAAATGTGGTATATAAAATATGTTTCTTTTATACATTACACCAGTGATCTGGGAAACATTCTGTGTTGAGATTAGGTGTCCTTTAAGATATTCCCAAGTGTAGCTACTTTATGCATGTTCACTTTCCATTGGCTTACGTGTTGTGCTGTTGTGGCGATTAAAACTCAGGGACAATGTGAAATGTTGATTGTGAAAATTAAACCTCAATGAGGGGACAAGAGGTTCTGATGCAATTGGAAGTATTGGCATTAAATATATACAGTGTAACTGTGTGATGAGATATAATTTAAACCGATCTTGTATATATATCTATCTTCACATTGATTGGACCAAAGCGAATTTGACAACACTTTGGTGTGCATGGTTGTGATACAGTGAGTAGTACTGGCAACAGCAGGAAATCCCCCCCCTTACCGTGATTTGATAACATCTGAGAAAATTGATCTGAGAAATGGTTTCACTCAGAACACATGTTCTTCCTCTGAAACAGATTATGTGAATATGAATTGTGTTTGAGCATAGGTTTGCGTGTTTCATTTTGAATAGTGTTGCTCAAAATGTTTACCGTTTTAATTTAATTAAAATGTTAAAAATTATGTGAATTATGTGGCGTCTGCATATCACTGAAAACTGGTACCTTTGGCAATGACTGCCACTTTGATCACCTTTGAAATGTGAAACGTACATTTCAATAACATTTTAGTTTTGTATCGAGACCAAGTTAGCATTTTATACTTTTATGTCTCACTGCCTCTGCCTCCTCATTGGCCCCTCTCCAGGACACAGTCTTGCCTGGTTCTTCCTGTCGATTCGGCTAATTTGGCTGCCGACACATGACCAGACAGAGACAGGTCACGGACAGAGGGGGGATTGAGTGCAGAGGGGGATGGGGGCATCACCCCCAACTCACATGCTCTTTGGAATGTTGGGCCGGGACAGGCAAAGGAGGGTGTGGATGTGTGTTGTGGGGGTGGGGGGACATGTGTTGTGGGGAGGGGGTGTCAGGGTCAGGGCTTTTCCGATTCCAGTGTATGGTACAGGTTTGAATCCAGGCTATGCCTCACTCAGGCCAGTGGCACTGGAACTCTGAGAACAAGAAAAGCTATAGGCTCTGCTGGTTAAGTGTAACATTTACAATGTTTGACCACCAGTATCCATTCCCTCTCTACTCCTGTCTTCTATTCTCTCTCTTTCTAATTCTCCCTCTCCCCATCCCCCCTTCCACCCTCCCCCATGCTGCCGTGTGCTTGAAGTGCCCTTGTGAAGCCATAGTTGGAGGAGCACAGCACGTGTGTAGTTGTCTATTATGTAACTGGAAGTATGAAGCGGAAGAAATGTGAGAAATTAGGGCAGAGGTGGGTGGCTGGGAATACTGTGTTCTCACCATTTTTTCATGGGGGGGGTGAGGGGTAGCAGTGGCGTTTCCAGACTGTTTTGACTGGGGTGGCCCAAGTGGGGCACTGACGGGGGGGGTGCATTTTGGAAAAAAAAATCTAAAAAGGGTTCGGGACCGCTGCCCTAACTGTGTTTTTTTGTCTCCTTCTTACATTTTGCGCCCAGGGGTGGCACGTGCCACCCTAGGCCACCCCCTAAACACGCCCCTGAGGGGTAGGGATCTGGACGTGAGTTTGCATCAGGAGCCGTGCAGAGACGGGATGTTTTGTGGGGGGTGGGAGGGTGTTTGCGCCTCTGTTGTCAGGGAACAGGACACCGTAAGGTTTATTCAACACAATCGGCCCTGCCGACTTCCTCTCTCCTGCAATCCCACCCCCTGCACATGAAGGCTGGACCATAGTTTTAGGAAAAGCAACAAGAACATTTTTTAAAGAACATCTATGGCGGGGGGAGACTGGGACACTGGTCTGGGTAGTATGGGGTGTGGGGTGCAGTTTCAGAGATTTTAGGGGGAGGGGTGTAGGGGTTTGGGGTGTCAGCAGGCTATATTTGGGGCCTGGTGTCTCACATGCTCATCTTTCCCCCTTTCTTTGTTTTCCCTTTTAATTTTTCACTCGTTCCACACCCATTACATTTGGCTTCCGTTACCCATTTGTGAATTTGGGGGTCACTGTTCTGTACCCATGTGTGAAATGGGAGGGGCCTGTTCTGTTGCCATTGCCGACATCAGATGCAAACTGGGGTCCCTGCCGGCCAAGCATCACCGACGCGCTTTCACCTTACCCTGCCCCCTCTATGGCCTTGTCCTCTGCCCTTTCTCTCTCCTACTCTCCATCTCTCCTGCTCTCTCTTTCTCTCTCTCTCTTCATCTCTCTCTCTCTTCATCTCTCTCCCTAGTGTTGAAGGTTAAAGGAGGCCAGCATCTGTGTATTAAAATGTTTTGAATGATAGCGGCGCCGATAACGTAATTATATTTTAATAGGATTCGCTGGTGAGCAGCAGTATTGCAGTATATCAGAGCAGAGCAGCCAGGCGGAGGTAATGAAGCTGGGGGGCTCTGAGCGTGTACTGGAGAGGGCTCTGATGTCATACAAGGGCAATGCACTTCACCTGAGCCACTCCAGTACAACTCAGGATGTGGCTAAAACCTAAGACACAATTTGTGTCTGGTTTAAAAAATTTTTTTTAGAGCAGCTAACAAAATAAATAAATCCAAAGAGTTCCCCCAGATTAATACCTGCACATGTTTTTCGGGTTGCCGGGCGGTTTGGCCATTTGTCGTGCGAAGGCATAAATGACGGGTTTTGGGTGCCGTGGCGATGACCTACTCAAGGGAGGTCAAGCGTGCATTGGCCAATCGCGGTGGGTGGAATCCCAGGAATGTTCCGTGGCAGTGGCCTCACAGCAGGGACATGGAGAATAAAAGGAGGAGGAGGAGGGACGGAGGGGGCTCTGTCTTACGCACTTGTGTTGTGTATTGAGGGATGGAGGGGGCTCTGTCTTACACAACTTGTGTTGTGTTTCCCAGAAAGCACATAGTGACGTGCCGCGTGAGGCCATTTCGGCCTCAGAACAAAATGTCCCCACGATTTATCCTCTAACCACCAGATAAGGCGTCGCCTCTCTCCTTCTCTGTTCTGTAATGCGCCCCTGTCTCTCCCAGCTCACAGACTGAAGGGTTATTAATCGCTTTTCTCCTGGAGTGAGAAAACACACAGCCTGCAGACATGCAGCAGGCATCCATAAACGGGATAAAGCTATCCATTGCTACCCTAACAACACAGTATCCATCGCTAACCTAACAACACCATATCCATTGCTAACCCAACACTCACTCCACTTTTCCTCCTTCCTTCTACAGCTCTTCTGCTCTGGTGCTCATCTGTAAAGAGATTTAAAAATACAATTTTAATTATGATCAATCATCTGTTGAAACCAGGCTAATCTCCACTCATTAGAGATCAAATAATTATCTCTCCTCCTGCCTCCTGTTAATCTTCTTTTCTTTCCTTCTTCGGTTCAATTTCATGAGGCTTTGCATGACAAGGTAGGAATTCTGAGGTAGAAGAGACAAAATAAATAACTACAACAAGCAACAAACAATTACACAAATAACAGTTGACTTAAATGATCAGATAGTCATGATCCCATAGTCTTTGTAATTACTGGGAAGACTATAATGTATCATGCGCATGTAGTGTGTTTAAACATACACAGTGCAGGTGGCAGTGTTTCTCTGCCATATTGAGGGTGCAGAGCCAGGGGGCTGGTTTGCCATTTCCACAATCTGAGTTTCTCTTCCTCCTGTCCTACCTCTCTCTTTCTCTGAGTTGGCCAGTGAACAGAGAGAGAGAGAGATATCATACTGCCTGGCACAGTTCTGTAATCCACAATGACCTGAATCCTCTCTCTCTCTCTCTCTCTCTACTTCTCTGTCTCTGCTTTTTCTTTCTCTCCTTCTCTCTGTCTCTCCTTCCTTATATCTCTCTGCTTCTCTCTTCCTCTCTCTGTCCTTTTCCATTCCTATCTCCCCCCTCTCTCTCCTTCTCTCTAGGAGATTGTGATTACCCTTCTGGAACAAACTGCGTGTATGTGTGTGTGTGTGTGTGTGTGTGTGTGTGTGTGTGTGTGTGTGTGTGTATGTATGTGTATGTGAGTGTCTGTGTTTGTGTGTGTGTGTGTGTGTGTGTGTGTGTGTGTGTGTGTGTGTGTATGTGTGTGTGTGCATGAGTGAGTATGTATGTGTGTGTATGTGTGAGTGTGTGTATGAGTGTGTATGTGTGTGTGTGTGTGTGTGTGTGTGTGTGTGCGCGCGCTTGTCAGTGAGTGAGTATGTGTTTGTGGTTTGTGTGTGTGTATGTGTGTGAGTGTATGGGTGTGTATGTGATTCTCTGTGTTAGTGTGTGTGTGTGTCTGTGACAGAGAACACTGTGTGTGTGTGTGTGTTTGTGTGTGTGTGTGGGCGTGTGTGTGTGTGTGTGTGTGTGTATGGTAAGTAGCTCACAAGGAAGTTCCCAAAAAAAAAATAGCGTGTGAATGGGAATGGTGGTGGAAGGGGTGCATGCGATTGGTGGGAATAGAGGAGAGGGGGAACTGATAAAAAGACAGGTAGGGGAGAGAAGAAAGGAGACGAAGGAACGCTGCGGAGGTGCTGAAGTATGGGCAGTGGCAAGTGCAGGTGAATGTGTTTTGGTTTTGGTTTCGTTTTCATTTTCTTTTTGTTTTGGATTATTTGTTTTGATTTCTTTGTTGAGTAGAGAGTTCAATGACAATGGGGTACCTGAGTCTGACTGGGCGATGAGGAAGAATGACAGTGCTGGATCAGCAGTGCCAATGGGTAGTGGGGGGAAAATGTAGGTGTAAATATCCCTCCTTCAAAGTGTGTGTGGAACAGGGGAGTGTGCTGTGTGGAGTGCAGTGTGCTTTTTTGGGTTAAGCAGGTTGTCGCCTTGTGGTGAGAATGGGGTGGAGCTTACCTGCCCTGCCTGTACGGTTCACGGGCCTCGTCCCTACAGGTAGGGTAGGGGGAACCAAGTGCATTAGGGTCAGGGTAGGAATACTGTCTGCCCTACTTTTTATGAATTTATTAAATAAATATTGTACCTTGTTTTACTTACCTATCTGTGTGCTGTTTGGGTCATCCTGGGGGTGGAATCCTGAAATAAAAAGGATAGGGAATCTTAGTGCAGGGTGGCTGGGGTTTGTCCCACACCTGACACCGACAGAAACCTCTTCAACATCAGGAGGCTCCAAGCATCCACAAGAGTCTCTAGGGAGCAGGTCCTTGAGCTGCAGTGTGCAGATGAGTGTGCTCTTGTAGCCCATTCCCCAGAAAAACTTCAGTCTATCCTTGCTGTTGTTAGAGCCTACAGCAGAATGGGACTGTCTGTTAATGCCACCAATACAGAGGTGATCTGCTAATGGAGTTCCAGGCCCACCCCCACCCCGCCTGTCTTCACCATAGACTACAAATCACTAACAATAGTCCTGTAATTTAAATACCTGAGAGCAAGCAAGCCTCAGCTGCCTTTGGGAGACTCTGGCGCAGGGTGTTTCAGAACAAGCATCTCCATCTCGACACCAAGGTTGCCGTCCACCAAGCTTTTTGCATCACCACACTCCTCCACGGCTGTGAGGCCTGGGTTACTCAGGTACCATATCAGAGCACTTCCACATAGGATGCCTGCAGCGCATCCTGGGAATTACATGGCAGGACCGTGTGCCTCATACTGAATAACTGCAGACCAACTGCAGAAGTATTGAGGCCATGATCATGCTGGGTTAGACAGCTCTGCTGGGTTGGGCATGTCATCAGGATGCCCCAAAATTGACTGCCCCATAGAATCCTATATAGCCAGCTACAGACATGGCCAACAGTCAGCAGGGTGGCAGAAGAAAATATTTAAAGACTAACTGAAAGTATCACTAAGGAAATCTGCAATCAGACCTGAGGACCTGCCTGGACAGGACTCGTAGGCTTTTTTTTCCTTCTTTTTTCTCTTTCTGTTTTTCTCCCTGTTTTTCTCCCCAATCTTTAGTATCCAGTTCGCTGCCATAGTCCTGATACCGGCAGTGACATGCGGCTGGGCACCGCCCCCTTTGAGCCGGAACCCGCTAAGCCATCACTGTAACTCCGATATGTACAGACAGGGCCTTTTCTGCTGGGTTTTTTAAACATTCTGAGATTATTATTAAACTTGTTTATTAAATTCAGACATCTAACAAAAACGGGACCTTGACACCTTTATCTTGTGTGCAGAGGGGTTGGTGAGGGCCTGTTTTGGGATGACTCAGCAGTTTTGGGGTGCAGTACTGTGTGGGCTAGGGATTTGAGTGGTGGGCTCTGTTCTCATGCCCTTGAGCAAAGATGTGGGAAACATCTGCAAGTATTATGGTCTCATACAAGCGAGTCAGCTCTACGAAAAAAAACATTTATGCAAACAACAACATCGACAACAACAACAGCAAAAATGACATTTTAAAAAAAAAGAGAGAAAGTGAAAGAATTCTGGGACAAACAAGTGTGTGAACAGGGCATTGAGCTGTCAATGTGGCAGCACCAGGTCCTCTTGGTAATCTCTGAACGCTGACCAGAGCATCAGCGTTGTTAAGCTGCAGAGTTTGCACCCTCCTCAGTGCCAACCCCCACCCCGTGTGCTGCTGTATGTGTCTGACAGCTGCCACAAACAGGAGGCTGCACCATCGTCCCCGGCAACCGGCCTCTCCTGTTGTCCCCGGTGACCTGCCTCTCCCGTTCTGACCGACCTCTCCTGTCGACGAGTCTGGCTTTCCCGTTGTCCCCGGCGACAGCTTTGGGTGCCAGGGCCCCGGGACACGGATGTTGCTAAATGTTGCTGTTAGCTTACCCCTGCAGCTGCATAAACATCATATTGCATCATAAACCGGATATTCTGCCTCATACAGGTTTGTGGAGTGAAAGCAATGGGGGCACTTCTCCCCCCTGCATATTTATTTTAGGGGGGTACTGTCACGATCCATCCACCTGTCCCCAAAACAGAAGTTTACAGTAAGTACTGTATCATAGCTTAATTCCTGCACCCGGGGTCAATCCGTATTCAATATTCAATACCAATAACCCCCCAGTACCAGTCATACTGCTGCTGTTACAGCATAATTCAAAGATGTAGGGATGACAGAGTTCATTAAAAGAGTTCAATAACCACATTCATAAAAGATCTGCACTCAACCTGAGGCCACAACTTGTCTCAAGGAATCTTTGACTTGAGTATGCATTTTTTATCTTGAATGAAGTTACTGCATTCTTTAGATTTATGAACCTGTTATTCAACGAAAGAGATTATACACAATATGGCCAAAAGTCAGTGGACACCTGACCATCACACCTATATGAGCTTGTTGGACATCCCATTCTAAAACCATGGGCATTAATATGGAGTTGGACCCCCCTTTGCGGCTATGACAGCTGCCACTCTTCTGGGAAGGCTTTCCACAAGATTTTGGAGTGTGTCTGTGGGAATTTGTGCCCATTCAGCCAAAAGAGCATCTGTGAGTTCAGGCACTGATGTTGGACGAGAAGGCCTGGCTCTCAATCTGCGTTCTAATTCCTCCCATAGGTGTTCAATGGGGTTGAGGTCAGGGCTCTGTGCAGGCCAATCGAGTTCCTCCTCACCAAACTCATCTAACCATGTCTTTATGGACCTCGCTTTGTGCACAGGGGCACAGTCATGCTGGAACAGCAAAGGGCCTTCCCCAAACTGTTGCCACAAAGTTGGAAGCACCCAATTGGCTAAGATGTCTTTGTATCCTGTAGCATTAAGAATACCATATAGTGTATATCTATTTAAACTGCATATGACATTTGGATTTTTTGGTAAGTCAGGTACTAAGGCTTTAATAGCCTACCTGAAATTAGAGGCCCTCTCCTGTAGTGCTGTTTGTGGCCTGTAGGGTGTAAAATAGACACTGGCTCTGCTGTAGTACTGTGTGTGGCCTGTAGGGTGTAAAATAGTCACTGGCTCTCTTTTGTAGTACTTTGTGTTGCCTGTAGGGTGTGAAATAACTACTGGCTCTCTCCAGTAGTACTGTGTGTGGCCTGTAGGGTGTAAAATAATCACTGTCTCTCTCCTGTAGTACTGTGTGTGGCCTGTAGAGTGTAAAATAATTACCGTCTCTCTCCTGTAGTACTGTGTGTGGCCTGTAGAGTGTGAAATGGAGCTGGCAAGAATGTTAGAGGAGTGCACAGTCTTCAGCTGCAGTTCTTCTTGGGAGGGGCAGGGAGTGGGGAGGGGGTCACAGCAGGGACTCAAGGGCATGGTTGCTGATTCCAATTTGGGAAGAGAAAAAGGAGGGGGGGGGGCGGGTGGATAATAAAACTACAGTTTTAAGACCTGTAGCAGCTCCAGCCTTGTGGTTATGCACACGTGCATTCTGCTTAACTCTGCAAAAATCTCACTGTGGCTCACTGCAGAACCAAACAAGCAATCGCAAACAGCTACACACCAGTTCAAAGTTCAGTTTCGCAAGAGCTCAAAGTTCAAAGCAGTTTCATATTTTTTAATCATACGAATATTCAACCGTCGTCCGATACTAAGCTGAGCTTTGATAAGGAAAAGAGCAGGAGCCATGTTCCACTTTTACAGCTTCAGCTAAACATGCTGTTTGAGACCAGGTGGCTAGTCTGCTCTGGTGTATCCCGGCATGCAGTGTTTATGTAAGAATCTCACAGAAAGAGGGAGGCAGGATCGCTGACACACGCAGTGTGGTTGTGCAACAGGGCCTGTTACACAGCAGATTCAGGGTGTGCTACACACTAGAGATGGGAGAATGAGGCATCACACACTAGTGACGGGAGAATTAGGCGTTAAACACTAGTGATGCGAGAACGAGGCTCCACGATGCTACAATAAAGCATAAAATCTGGTGTCTTACTTTAGTGGACCAAAAACAAACAAAAAAAAGACTTTCAAAAACAGTCAAAGTGACAAACGTCGCATCAAAACAATCTATTTGTCTTGGGCATGACAATAATCATAAGTGCCCAAATAAAAAAGTGCAAAATTGGAAAGACTTAGACTACCAATTAGGGTCTTCTTGAAATCTCACTCTTTCCTCACTGAGCAGGTACTTTCCTTCTTGGCTATCACAACTGGATATGTCACCTACTACAGCGGTACTAACCGCTCAGCCCACAGATGGTACACAATCAGCACAAGAGCTGCTTGAGTTCAAAGGTTTCTGGTTTTGTTTGATTCTTTTTGCTCAGACACCCAGATGAAGCCAAGCGTTGCTGAACTTTTCTGGTAGCGGCAGAAGCCCTGTTTGCATTTGAGGGCACAGCCTAAGTGTGCTGCTTAATGTTTCGGTCACGGTGGCTAAGGCCTGCTGTGTTTACATAGTGACTGCAAAGCATAAAAAAGTCAAATTGCTAACATAGTTCTTAGGCGCTTGGTCATGTGTCTGTCCCACGATTGGTTGATTCAGGATGTCACTCACTCATACACACACGCATACACACACACTTCAAGGGTTTCTGCAATTTGTACTCCTAGATAGTACTCAAGTCAAGTTATAAGGTGCTGGAGTAACTTTCTGTGTGTGTGTGTGTGTGTGTGTGTGCACATTAACACAAACAGGTGAGAAAAGTGAACTCTAGACTGCTTTAAGTGCATTGTGTGAAGCCTAAATCATTTGCACAAACAGGTGAGAGAGAGAGAAAGAGTGAACTCTGTGTGTTTTTAAGTGCATTGTGTGAAGCCTAAATCATTTGCAGTGTGTGTGTGTGAGAGAGAGAAAGAGAGAGAGAGCATGTGTGTGTTTGTGAGTGTGTGGGTGAGTGTGTGCATGTCTCAGAAATAGTGTGTGTGTGTGTGTGTGTGAGAGAGAAAGAGAGAGTGTGTGTGTGTGTGTCTGTGAGAGAGAGTGACAGTGTTTGTGTATTTAGATTTTTATTTTTTTTCAATTTGAGATTTTATCCCATTTTCTCCCAATTTGTAGTAGACCCGAGAGAGATGTGAGTTGTGTAGTCCTGTGTGTGTGTGTGTGTGTGTGAGGCGAGCCGTCGACCGAAGTACTTACAGGGCCACTATACGCAGCGAACGTCACGCTTCCCTCCCCCTCCCTGGGCGGACGTGCCGTGTGTGTGTGTGTTTGAGAGAATTGACCCCGGTCTCCGTGGACAGTGTTTAACCACTGGGTACTATTTATATTTTAAGCACTTAGCAGACGCTCTTATCCAGAGCGACTTACCAGATGTGCATTAATACATGGTAAGAACAATCATAGTTCGCACAAGAGATCGGTGCAGTAATACAGCAATAGACGTTGTTGGCAGCTGCATACCATACCTGTATATATCTATGTTAACGTTAGCTAAGCAAAACTATCAATATCTATCTATCTATCTAGCTAGCAACATGGTATCATGGACAAATAAAGCTTGCTAACAGTAGCTAACGATATAGATAGCTAGCATAATTTGTTCGACACGGTATAAAATGAACCAGCTTCAGGAAAAATTGGCTGAAGAAGTTCGAAGGTACAGGAGTTTCCCTGCTTTCATGAAAACTTTACTGGCCTTGTTCAATACATTGATGAATAATTTTTTTAAGAAAAAAGAGTGAGTGAAAGAGAAAGAGAGTGTGTGTGTGTGTACGAGAAAGAGTGTGTGTGTGTGTGTGTGTTGTGAGAGAGTGTGTGTGAAAGAGGGAGCAAGAAATGCCTTACTCAGCAGCAGTGGCGTGCACAGACATTTTGATGGGCAGTGGCTCAAGCCAAGCCAAGAAAAAGGGCTCTCCTGTTGTTGTTGCCCTATTACCTGACATTTTAGTTTTATAATGACAACGGCGATTTAATTAGGTTTAATAACAGTCCTTCATGTATCTGATCCAAAAAATTAAAAAATGTAGAAAAAATAAATGTTCACACTTTGCAGAGATAAGGCTTTGTTCATGTTTTTGGTGATTTCCCATTACATTTTTTATGCTCCATGTTTAATTGCATTTATTCCAACTTATTTCTTCCTATTAGTTACATTTGTCCGTAAAAGGTGGATTGTTGTTGGATTGTTTAACCATTCCGCCTCCGCTTCGGCCTCCCCTGTCCCAGCTGCTGCACAGAGGGAGAATAGAGAGAGAACTGCATCACAATGTGGGGTGGGGGTCATTTTTTTAAGGGGGGAGATGCGGCGTGCAGCCCACTGCTGCCCTGCTCCCACGGGTCCGCCACGCGCGAGGGCTGAATAAAAGCCCCGTCTTTTGATACCCCCCCAAAATAAAGCAGCTGCCCCCTGTCCTGTCCCGTCACACCCCCTCTCTGTGGTGGGGGACACGGTGACACTCCAGCACCATTGTCCCGCTGAATGGGGGGGGTTCACAGGCCAGTTTGTGCATAATCTTGCCAAATTGTTCTTTGTTCCACAGGTTAATGCAACGGATGGGCGAAGCAGCGGCGTTCGGCATATCCCACACGGATATTGTTATGCTCGGATGACAGGAAATGTAAGGCAGATAGGGGGAAGCATTTGAGGGGTTGCACACCAGTGTGCCTGTGTGTGATTTTCCTGTGTTTGTTGTTCAGGAATGTCAGTCTGGGACTCTTTACTCTCGATTTTACAAGCAAGCCAGGAACACCCAACACCCCCCTGAGGGCATTCAACCAATCAGACGCAGAGTTCCCAGAAAAAAGAGAGAAAGAGAGAGAGAGAGACAGGGAGAGAGAGAAGTAGAGACAGAGAGCGGGTGAAGAGAGGAAGTAAGAGAGAGAGATATTTCTTATCCAGTATCATTTTATTTTCATTAAGAAATGATTATTTCATCATTATATATATATACTATATTCTAATGAATTACAATTAATTAATCTGTACTAGCTGTATGCTTTGGCAAGATCTACATATACATTTCCCGCCAGTAAAGCCATTTGAATTTGAATTGGAGAGAGAGAGAGACATAGTAGAGTGAGGAAGTTGAAAAGGAAGAGGAGCAAGGAAGCGCGGGCCCAGATGACGCTAGCTGGTCCGCTCCCGGCGAGGAAGATGTTATATAAGTGGGCTTGAGCTGAGCAGGCTGGACTGGCCCTGTGTGCATTAGCAGCGAGGGGAAGCTATATTTGGTGCGCGAGCCTGGAGAGGCAGACGGGGGCGGAGTCTAAAATAGCTCTAATCCTCCAGTTTGGCCACATTGTTCCATCCTGCTTCTATGGGCTCAGGAGTCACCGTCAGCCAATCGCAAGGCTCGGGAGTCACCGTTACCCAATCACAGAGCTCCACCGGCAGACACGGTGACGGGGGGGACGGAGGGGAAGGGGGCAGGTGTGGGAAAAAGCAAGGGGGGATGGGGAGGAGGGAGGGAGGGAGGGATGTCGGAGGAGAGATGTGAAGAGATAAAGAGGAAGCGGGAAGGTTGTGCGCTCTGTACGAGAGGGGTCAGGCGTTGGGGGTCGGGTAAATGAGGCGCGGGATGCAGAACCATGAGTGCTGATGATTGCTGGACTGGGGGCACAGAGTGTGCACCTGGGGCCGTATGTACAAAGATTCTAAGAGTAGGTGTGCTGATATAGGATCAGTTTAGCCTCTTAGCTCATAATGGATATGGTTAGAATATGGACAGGGGAAGCCTGATCATCATCTTTCGTCTCTGTAAATGAAACACGTGAACTGGAGTAGGCCTGGTGTCCACCAGCTTCCTGTCGAATGCGCCACACAGATATTCCACACACCCAAATTTGAATTGACTAATTAAAGGAGGAGAAAGGAGGAATAGTTCCACACTGTGTGGTGTTTTTATCGTGTTTTCTAGTCCCCGTTTGAAGCGTGTGATAAAAACATTGCATTTGAGAATGGCCACAGCATACAGATTGTTCCTCCTTGTCATTTACCTCATCTTCACCTGGCACCTGTAATTGTTTCGGACATTTTTGCTATTGTACTTATACTTACTTACTTTACTACTATAAAAATGAAGACCCATATCTGACGTCCAACACTGGGGTGTCCTGAGAAACACAGGGGGAAGGGGGAGGGCAGAAAAAGCCCCCAATCAATGCTATCTTTCTCTCTCTCTCTCTCCATCACCCCCTCTGCCCTTCACTCTCTCTCTCCATCTCTGTCTCTCTCTCTCTCTCTCTCTCTGCCTCTCGTGCTCTCTGTCCATCTCTCTCTCTCACTCTCTCAAGTCCCGTTTGTCCCAGCCCAGAGTGCTGGAGTAAAATAAGAGTCCCAGCTGTCCATCACAATAGTCCCCCCCCCAACCAGGGGGCACTGAAAAGGCTCATTCAGCAATTCAGTGCCCCCCATCTCAATGGAAAGGCCTGTTGGCCAGTCAGCCTGCAGAAGGCAGAGCAATCCCCCCGCCCCTAGGACCAGCTCCCGTTCCTCCAACCCCCCCAATGGTAATCACGGCAGTGCCACGGGCAGGTTTTCACCAGTGTTCCCACCGTCAGTACCGGAAGGTCTCGGTAACGGCTCCTAGTAACGGGGATGGAGCTCTTAGGGACAGATAGAGGCACGCAGGACCGTGTTGTGAAATTCCTAAACTCACCGCCCGACATTTCAGTCTATTTTATAGCTTATTCCTTCCTTTCTTTCTCTCTCTCTCTTTCTCTCTCTCAAGGATTAAATAATTGAGACTGGCTTCATTAGCAGTACAGGAGTTATCCAGTGTTGCCAACCCCAACCCCCTCTCCATTAAGTACTAATTAAAATAAAGTACATGACAATAAATTAAATTAAATTAAAATAAGAAGACATAGATTGATATTACATTTTGTAAAAAATAGAAAGACTGCACACTCTCTACCGGAAACGGGTGTGTGTGTGTATGTGTGTGCCATGCATGTGAGTGTGTGTGCTGGATAGAACCGCTCCTTCTTTTGATAGCAGTGTGCGCAACCTCCTTGTTGCACACACACACACACACACACGCACGCATGCAAGTAATGACATGTAACGACGCCTTGGTTCCCTGTTGGAAAGGCAGACAAGAACACTCCCACACACACACACACATATGCATGGCGCACACACATGTATTCATAGCACACACAAAGAAACACAAACACGCACACACACTCCCACACACACACA
This sequence comes from Aldrovandia affinis, assembly GCA_029706075.1. Lineage (NCBI taxonomy): Eukaryota > Metazoa > Chordata > Actinopteri > Notacanthiformes > Halosauridae > Aldrovandia > Aldrovandia affinis. The sequence goes on from JAINUG010000218.1 coordinate 882,559, forward strand.
CACACATAACACACACACCCACACACACACACACACACACGCATAGCACACACACACACACACACACATACTTGCACACACACGCATGCATGGCATACACACACACACTCCCATGCATGGCACACACACATACTTCCACACACACACGCATGCATGGCGCACACACACACACACACACGGACACATAACACACACACACACTCCCCACCACAATGAGTGTATTCCGTTTATTTATCCAGGGCCTGCAACATCTCATTATATCTCAATTACATAACCCCTCCTTCCTTTCACCCATCCATGCCCCTCCACCCCCTTTTACCCCCAAATAGCAACAAGGTCTCCTTTCCTCTCGGCTCCTCTCTTTTCTGGAGGGTGGGGGTATGGTGCGCCCAGACACAATGTGTGTGCCCCCTCTTTTGTAAACCCCACGAGAAGTGTCCACATGCCCTGTGGGGGGTGCTATGAAGGGGGGCGCTAGGAACTGTGAGACCAACAATACTGTCGTTTCACACACATGGCAGCAATAATGCTGAGATACACAAGAAACATAAAATGAGGTCCCCTCATGACACCCAAATAAAATACCAACAACAACAACAACAAATATCCCATAAAACTACTTCTGGGGCTGCGGGGTGTACCATGAAGCAAGATTATGGAATAAACCTGCTAACTTCATACTACAAGGCTACATTTTCTGAGAGAGCTTAATTTATATCCAGCTAAATAACCATGGTATCACATCCGGATGGACTAACCTGCTCCACCGCAGGTTTAGTCATAAGGTTAGCTGATCCTACTTCATGAATATGTGTTTGAAACCACTGAAATTCATTTCAGAAGTAATGGATTTATCTTAGGCAAAGAAATCACTGGCGAATCATAAAATAGCCTAGCCCTACATGGTGAAATGATAAAATAGCATGTAGCAGTGGTCACCAACCTTTTTCAAGCCCAAGATTTCTTCCCATGTACAAATGTAAGCCAAGATCAACCTCTCAGAAGATTTGAGGAAAAAACAAGCACACAATGTAGTTCAACTTTAAAACAATATTTGTTCTTTAATTACCAATGCATTAGCCTTGTTGATTGATAATATTAAACCTACTATTATTTATTACATTATGTCAAGTCACAGGCTTACAATTATTCAATTTAATTATGAAAAATAACTCTGGGAAATCGGGGTCATTGTGGTCACAGTGCAATAAAGCCTGAACGGACACCACACACTGCAGGTGTGAGTGCCACCAGTTTATGAATTGGAATGTTATTGTCATGCACATAACGTTTGAACACGCTGTATGTACTCACCTTAAGGGTGACAAAAGCCTCCTTAGTTGTTGAATCCTTAAAAGCCATGAGAACAAACACCATAAGCTGTCCGGTGTCTGTCACATCCACAGATTCGTCCACCTGCAGTGAAAAGCATTCACAAAGAGATCAATCTTGATCAATTAACTGTAGCAGGGCACGTACTCTACATCAGACGTTGACCTTGAAACAGTATCTGATTGGGCAGATATTTTTCCCCATCACACTGCATAATGATAAATGGGGCGCAATTTAAATTCAATCAAAAACAGACTTCCTGACATTTATGGTTTATTTATATTTATATTTTTTCTGAAAACGTCTCGCGATTGACTCGGAATGCTTCCAAAATCGCGATCGACAGGTTGGTGACCCCTGGCGTAGGCTATAGGCTACATTGCTTATTGCTTAGTTTTAAATCATTGTATTATAATAAAACATAACATTAGCTGCATGAATAGCTGCATTTTTTCATTGATTCCCCTAAAAACCTCACATTTTAGCCAACCCAGGAACATTTTAGTTATTATCTCTGCAAAAGGGCAAACTGATCAGTTAATTAAGGTTTAGCTTGACCTATAAAATAGGCCAATCAGGCCCGTGACCCATACGCTGGGCTCCAGGGTTATACCATGACCATAGCCTGTCCGTTTTTGGAGGGTCCTGTTGATGAGGGAGCACAAATTGTCCATAGAGCCTTGCGTGCCAAACGAGTGTTCTCCAGGGAGGGGATCGATCCTCTTGGGTATTCTGAGGAACATCTTCATGAACAGTACAGATTCTGGAGGGAAGGTATCTACCTCTGCAAATGACTTGATCCATACATTGCTAAGGACACCTGTCGCAGCTCAGCACTGACAGTAGCCCAAATGCTGTGCTGTGTGCATTTCTTGTACACAGTGTGGGGTGCAGAAAATCTAGGCAAGGCAAGAGTGTGCTGAGCAGTGTGAATAATGTGCCTTGCCTTACAACATTTTTTAAATGTTTCTGTTGCGTTCCCTGGCTATCAGGGCATTAGATCGGTCAAAGAAGGTTTCTATGCCATTGCAGGTCATTGTAATTCCCAGAGCAGCTGTTGGTTCAACTCTGTGTATTTAATGCCAGGCTCCAGTAACCAAAAGGCTGAACCTGTCTTTGTAGGATTTCCAAACGGATTGCACCCCCATCCGTTAAATTGCGCCACGCGCAGCTCACGAGGCAGACTACGTCAATCGCAAATCCTTCCACAGCATCAACGTGCAGGTGCTTATCCCGCGATAATAGAGAAGGCGTTACTTGTACAGCAGAGACAAGCATACACAGTGAGAAATGTTGTACCATGCATTTTTATTTCACTGATGGAAACACTGATAAGCTATGCCAAGACAGGTTTTTTCCAATAAACCAGTGATCTCACCCTCACCCCTTCCCCTACTTGAAATCACCTCATGGGCCTAGATGATCAGTGTCTCCTGATCAATATAGAAGTCAAATGGCCAGGCTCAGCCCATGACTCTCGGATATCTAGATTCCTCATTGTTCCAATTTAAATGCATGTATGCATGAAGCACTGCCACGGGTGATTGGGGTGTATTGCATCAAGGTTACTATTTGGTGCCTTTTCAAGTAGTAGGTTCCTTCTTCTATGATCGCTAGCATCACACCACAACTGCACAATTCTTCCAGCTACAGCTACTACCTAAAACACTGCCGCCTGAAGTACCACAGCTGTCACTGCAGAATTTCTATCATTCCTGAAAAGGTCCACAAGGAGAAAAAAAAAAACTTGATTTGATGTTCAACCCATCTTCTCTAATGTATAGGTGAATTTGCTGGTGTGCTGATTGGGGATAGAGGATATGCCTGTCAGCGACTGTTAATGACATTGTACGCTGACCCTCAAGCCAGAACCAAGCAAAGGTTCAATAATGCCTTTACCAAGACCAGGAGGTGCATCGAGATGGCTTTTGGGCAGCTGAAGTCCTGCTCAACTGCTTGAGACACCTGGGAGTTGCACCAGATGGGGCATGTGACATCATTGTAGCATGTGCGGTGTGTTGGATGTGCATGTGCGTAGCATGTATTACACAATGTGCCCATCCAAAGAAAGGAGCGATAAACCCTGACCCAATATATGCAGGCTCACCCAAATGGCAGAACTATGCGGGAACTATGCGGGATGCCATTGTTTGGCTAAACCCCCACCCCGCCCTTGTTATTTGAGTTGTCAATTTACTAGTCACTTCAGAGAAAGTGCACATACCCTACTTTAAAAAGCCTTGTTAAATAGAGAGCAATCGCATAGCTTCCAAAGCTTCATTTATTCTGTAGATGTTTTCTGTAAGAGAAAAATGTAACCTATGATTACATACAATTAGTGATCCCAAAACTTAACGAATGTTTGATCAACTTACATCTCCAACTCCAGCTTGAATGCAATGCTCCCCTGCTCTTGGTCATGCAAAAAATGAATATAAAGTCTCTGACCATCTGCATGCAATTATTGCATCTACACAAAGTTCCATTTGCCTCCAAAGTCACACACTGAGATGGTCTCCTCCTCTATGTGCAATTGCTGTTAAAAGGACAATTTTAATTATTAACACACACACATATATACATAGAATATTCTTTATTTTTGCCATGTATCTCTCCTAAGAGAGGTCAGAGCGCAGGGTTAGCCATAGTACAGCGCCCCTGGAGCAGTTTAGGGGTTCAGTGCCTTGCTCAAGGGCAAGTGAACTAGCATCCCTCCAGCTTCCAGTTCATTGTTTTTTTGTTTGGCCTGCCTGGGTTTCAAACCAGTAACCATCCGCTCGCCAGCCCATGTCGCTAACCACTGAGCCACTGCCGCCCCCAATGTGTACTGTAAAATATTACATTTAGTCATCTGCAATCAGTAGGCCAATGTGTATGAGTGTATGAAATTGTAATCAACGCACCATTTATGTAGGAGCTCCACACACTGGGGGCGACCGACTCAGAAGAGGGCACGTCTCCAACAGTCCCCTCCATGATAGGCTGCCCCCGGTTACGCCCCCAGTCTTCCTGGCCTGCAGCTTTTTTTTTGTTTGCTGCAAAACTTAAGTTCACCACATTAATAAGAACCATGTCAAATTATGTCACGGATGTTATTACCAAATGAACCATTTTGAATGATGTTTTTATATTTAATTTTGACCTGATGCCAAGTCCTTTTGACGCTGCTGGGATTCATGCTAAACATAAGTCAGATAAAAATAGGAAAAAGGTTAGCGTTAGCCTATAGCCAAGGACGTAACCACATATTAAATATTGGGGGGAGGGACTGTCATGGTTTGAGTGCCTGTTTAGCCCTGTGTGGGCGTACTCCTTTTCTATCCTCGTGAGTATGTTCCTGCTCATCTCCATATCTAATCAGCGGATTGTTTTCAGGTGTTCACTACCTACTTCAGCTCGCTGCTTTCACTACTCCGTGCTTCAGTGTCTATTCATTTGGCGTTGAAGCCGGTACGGTATCAGTCCTAAAAAAGAAAGTATTTAGAATAGTATTTCACTTTAGCTTTCTCGCCGCTTCTACGGAAGTCTAGCTTTTCTTATTTTGTTTGGTCTGTGTTTCGGGGTTACTTACTGGCAGACCCAGGGCACTTATTTTTGCTGTTCGTTTTCCTAAGCTGCGTCTTAGGCGTCTGGGTTCTATTCCAGCTTTGTTTTCTTTTTGCTTGTGTTGCGACTCAAGTTATTTTATTTCCTTTTTCCTCTGTGTGTGGTGTTGGCCTACACGCCAGAAATTTCTGTTTGGTTTTACTATCGTTCGGTACCGTTCGCGGACTGCTTTTATTCGCCCTTTTTAGGGGTAGTTATTTCGTATTACGCTGGGAGTTTTGTTTTATTTTCTGTAGCGATTCTCGCGGGTTAACGCCCCTTGCTCCCTATTGTGTTTTAGTGACATCCTGATTGTTCAGGAGTGTTTCTGATCCTTATTCCCCATTGGTCGCACTTGGGCCTCACCCCTACAAGCCCTCACAGGGACATAATGAAAGGGGATGTTTTATATCTACTAATTATTGGTGGGGACAGATATGACTATTTCGAATATTGGGGGGGCTATAGCATAGGCGTAACGAGTCCCCCCCACTCGTTACGCCTATGCTATAGCTTGCTGTTATTATGAACACTGCACAGAAGACCGTATAAGTGATACCTGTAATGGAACACTACTAAGGTGCAGGCTAATGTAATTTATATTGGCCTACTAGGCTATAGGTATCAGTTTTTCGATACACCATTAGGTTACATAAATGCAATGGGTTACTTACGCATTTAAACTATTGGCACGGTTTTGCCATGCCCCTTCTCTGGCGTCGGCTGCCGTGACAGTATTAGCCATTGTTAAAAATACTGTCTTGTTTTGTTGGTATAACTGCATGCTCATGTTTTTGTTCCTTCGCTAGAAAAGAAGCGTGCGCACTCTCTACTGTTTTACATAATGAGATGCTGTTGGCTACTCCATTGCTGGCTTTTTAAAAGCCATGCACACACACATAAAGTGGTTTGTTAAATCAGAATCAATTCACCCTGACAGAATTGAACCAGCTTTGTGGTACAGCCACTCAGTTAAAAAAAATTCCCCTTCAGATTTTCCCCTGGCAAATAGTTTTAGTTGATTTGGATTTTATTCAGAGCTTTTTAAGATTCTGTTAACTCTCTCATTGTCTTTTTCTCCTTATTTGCTTTGTGGTGTGTGCAAACATAATAACAGAGCAGGTGTTTTCAACATGGCAACTAAGCAGACTCACCAGAAACACTGTTCTATTACACAGGAATCATTTTCAGTGACAAACTACATAATGATACAAAATCAAAACAGAGTGGGATATACAGGTAACTGCCAAAATGAAGGAAACACTTGAATAAGTGAAGGGTTCTGGTGGCTCTGTTATGGTGTGGAGTGCATTTTCCTGCCATGGTTTAGGTCCATTCAATCTCTTAGAGGACAAGGTAAACGTCAATAAATACAAATCCATTCTGAGTGATTACCTTCATCATATGGTGAACCATTTCTCTCCTGGTGGGAGTGATCTCTTCCAGGATGACAATGCCCCATCAGCAGGGCATGAGTGGTCACTGAATGGTTTGAGGAGAATGAAAACAATGTAAACCATACGCCATGGCCGTCTCAGTCATCAGATCTCAACCCAGTTGAACATTTATGGGAGCTTCTTGAGATTCTGAGATTCCTCCAATAGAGTTCCAAATAGTAGATAACAGTTCCACTAGTAGAATCTATGCCAATGCACAGTGAAGCTGTTGAAGCCTGTGGTGACCCAACGCCCTATTAAGACACTTTATGTTTGTGTTTCCTTTATTTGGGCAGTTACCTGTATTGCTGTAATTATGCGAGCACAGGAGGAAACGGCCGATTGTTTAGAATGGGGGAGGTCAGAGGTCAACCCAAGGTGGGGTGAGAGGAGGTTGCTGTGTTTGAGCTTGGCGCACATCTTTTCTTTCACTTTGCAGTTGGTGAATCTGCAGAATACATCAATAACATTCATTTATTTTATTTTTAATTTTTTTACAAGGACAAGGACACATCTTTTTAAATTTACCGTTAGAGTCTTCAGTTAGTTTGAACTCCCAAGCTAAAACCACTTCCTGTCAAACAAAAATAAGTGTCGTGCCACACGATGTGTTTGTTTTTAAATTTGATTAATGCCCTCATTCCAAAGCCGCAAACCTGTTCCGAAAACGGAAGAAAAAAACCCATTATGAAATGCTGTTAAATGCTGTATATGTAATCATGAAAACGCAAGAATAACTTGAACAACTAATTTCAAACAGCTATATAATTAGTTAACACTTGATGTTTAAATTAATGAAACCCTCTCCATTACAGCGAATAAGATAATAAATAGAATATTAATAGAATAATAAATAGAAGCATGCATATTTAGTTCAAAGATTTAAATGCATATTTAAAATATCTACATAAAGCATGACTCAAATTATGAATGTACCTATAGTTATTTGATTGCAGATACAAAAATGTTTATATCAGCAGATTTGATCAACCTAATTTACTGTGAACCAGATTAAAAAACTCCTCAAAAGCTGAATCCATACCTGAAAATGTCCCTGTATGATGTTACTGCATATACATACAGGTAGTGGACAAAAAATGGAAACAACAATGTCGTCACTTCAAAGGTAGTTGGGCCACTACTGTATGTGTAGCCAGTGTGACATAGATCAGTGTACTGGAATACAACACCACTCTTCCTTGTACCTAGCAGATGGTTAATGATTAATGAAAAGGGTAGGTATAGACTGTGTGAGCATGCAACATGGCTGTGGATGTTCTAGGAAGGTGTTCAGATACAATGGGGGAAATAAGTATTGAACACATCAACATTTTGTCCAGTAAATGTATTTCCAATGAGCCTATTCAAGTGAAATTTGCACCAGACTTTGGTATTAACTCAAAAAATCATGTTGAAGCTCGTTTAAAGTTTGCCAAACAACATTTGGACAAGCCAGTGAACTACTGTACTACATGTGCTCTGGTCAGATGAGACCAAAATTGAACTTTTTGGAACTGTCACACAACACACCATGTTTGGCTGTCACAGAAAGGAGAAATGGCACTGCACATCACCCGAATAACACTATACCAACAGTGAAGTTTGGAGGTGGAAGTATCATGATGTGGGGCTGTTTCTCCTCTCGTGGTACTGGCAGACTTCATATCATTGAAGGAACAATGAATGGAGCCATGTACAGAGAGATTCTTGAGATGAACCTGCTGCCATCCACCAGGATGCTGAGGATGAGACGTGGGTGGACCTTCCAGCAGGACAATGATCCAAAGCATACAGCAAAGGAAACTCGCAATTGGTTTCAGAGAAAGAAAATCAACTTGTTGGAATGACCCAGTCAATCACCTGACTTAAACCCAATTGAACATTTGTGGAAGCATCTGAAGATCCAGATTCACAAGAGGCCCCCCGCAATCTTCAAGATTTAAAGACAATCTGTGTAGAGGAATGGGCCAAAATCACACCTGAATACTGCGGGCGATTAGTTACTTCATACAGAAAGCGCCTTGAAGCTGTCATTACAAACAAAGGCTTCTCCACTAAGTATTGAATTAATTTCAGTTAGTGTGTTCAATACTTTTGTCCTATGTCATTCCACTTTATTACACATAACTTTATTTACATATGGACTTTAATGTTTAGATTTTTTGTCTGGATTTCTTGAGTTAATACCAAAGTCTGGTGCAAATTTCACTTGAATGGCCTCATTGGAAATACATTTACTGGGAAAAATGTTGATGTGTTCAATACTTATTTCCCCCATTGTATGCGTGTGTGTGTGTGTGTTTGTGTGTGTTTGCATACTGTGGATGCAGTATCTCTGGTGGTAGGTGTACTTGTTTGTTTATATTCGCAGACATTGTCTTTCATGAGCACTCTGGTACCATGTTCACCAGAAATTAATATTCAGCTAATATTACATGCACTTGTACTTCAATATTTCTGTCTTTTTTCTTCTTTCTTTCTTGAATTTGTATAAACTGACATGGTGCAGACTCTAACAGTAACTTAATCGAAGAGATGCAATCTCTGGTGACCTCATTTTCACATTTTTGATTTAAAAAAGTACTGTACTATCACTGAGTATGAAGACAACGACATTAACTGAATTAACTGACATTCATTTCTCACTGTATCCATGTCATTGCTATGCCATTTTTGTGAAGACTTAATTTTATACTTCGCTTATAGCACATAGTTCTTTATTTTTGATACGACAGGTCTCGGAAGCTTTGTAAAAATATTTTGTGGTGAGGAGCGCTGGCCAGCTTCATCGTGCAGACTGTGTGACATCTTTGTGAGGCTGATGTGGCATGAGGCTGTTTTCAGAAGTCAGACTCAAAAGGAGGAGAGAGGGCTTGGACACACTTGCATGCTTTCCCTCTTGCTCCACCTCTCCATGCTTGCACCCTAAACACCTATCAACCCCCCTCCACCTGTTTCTGCCTTTTCTACCCCCCCTCCCCCACCCTATTTCAATCATCCTCTCCAGCTAGATCATCACATTCTTCTGACATTAACACAACCCCACCCCTTCCATTGTGAGTCTTTGAGCCATCTCAGCTTCAGCTCTCCTTCCAGAGTCGAGGGGTACATGGCTATAACTCCGAATACCTCTGCAGCCATTCTGTCGATCATGAAATAAACAGGTTGAAGCCATCGCCAACATCCTAAAGTTTCACTTAAAGATGACATTTGAGACCTCTGCATGGTCCCGGGTCAGAACAAGCTCCCAAACTCAGCTCAATAAGTACAGCTCTGCGCTGCTGCATGCAAAACAGGCAGCCAAACTCTCCAACAACCCCCGCAGCTCCTACAAATACTGACCACCCCCCACCACAACACAAACAAAAACAATGAAACACCACAAGCTACTTTAGTCTCCAAAACAGGCCTCTTGCTTAATTGAAAGAAGACCAAACGGCCGTTTTGAAAACGGAAACAGTATATCTTCCCCTCCACATCCTGCGCATGGACAATAGGGGGAAGCAATTAACATGGACTGTGACAACAAACCTCACCCGAGAGAGAGAGGGAGAGAGAGAGAGAGAGAGAGAGAGGGGGGCAGATAAGGAGAGAGGGTGAGAGAGTTTTTGAGTTTTAACACACCTTTACTTTCAAAAAGAAAGAAAGAGAGAGCCCTCCCGCAAAGACAAATGTGCTTCGAACAAGTATAGGGGGAGTGGGAGTGGTGGGGTTTATGATGGCTGGGGCTGAAACTGCACAAGAGAAGCGTCGCCAGCCACTGACACATCCGCCTCCTCTGTAAACATCCAGGAAAGAGCCGGGTGGAACACCAAACACTGCCGCCCAGAAAGGTCCCACATTGAACAGGCCAAACAGTCGGCCCATCTAGGCTGGTCATTTCCTAGTCTAAAGCGCAATGTGTAGCTGTCTTCTAGCCAGGATGGCAGTAACAGTTGACAATTTTGTGCTAATCTAAAATGGATGACAATCCATGCAAACAATTAAAAGTCAGATAAGTGTCTCATGTATCATTAATCACAACTGGCTAGATGTATGCAGATTTAATTTAGCCTGAAATGGATAAATTGATGCCTTCTTCGTAGTTAAGTTCACATTTTCCATTAGCCCAATATTCATATTATTATATATAACTTGTTTTGTGTTGTAATTTAGCATTACCCAGGAATCCAGCATATGAAATTCCACAGAAATTAGACTCACAGTTGTGAGATGTCTTTAAGCATTTTATAACAAAATGTAAAATGCCATAAAAAAGTAGCCAGAGATGACATCTCCTCCCCTCATGCTTCATATTCACAGCATATTAAAAATAACTGGGGCCAACATTATAAATAGCTTTTAAATATAGATTTCATATATTGTAACATCATGAGAGGTTTCCCAGGGCAGGCTAGTGTGGGGCAGTGCAATATCACTGAAAAACAGGCACAACGTAGACGGTTCAAAAATAAGTTCAAGATTTATTTAGCCAGCAGGGTATTAACAGGTAACTCTTCCTTCAGAATCACAATCCAAAATCCAACTGAAGACATCCCCAAAGGAGGAGAAAAGGTTATTCTAAAACTTTACAACATTCTCAACTTAAAATGTCAATGTTCATCCTGCAAACAGTACTCTTCCATTAAGCAGTTCTTAAATCCATAGGGTACTTTCCTTGTGTTGTTTGCCCGGCTCCTTCCAGCCATGTGCTCTATCCCTCTTCTCCCCTTTTCTCCCTTTGTGTCCTGTCTGTGTGCTCTCTATACCTGCTTTGATTAGGTGGCCCAAGCACCTACACCTGTTTGAGTTGTGTTGCATTGTGGGAGCTGTAGTGTGTGCAACGGCGACCATTTTGTGAAGTGTCCACCGATCTAGTATGGGAATGTAGCACCCCTCTACTACACGTCCCCTTGTGATGCCACACATCCCTCTCCCCAGGCCTGACATCCTCGGCAGGGTGAACGAGGCCCCCAGGATCGAACACTCGGCTCTCCCAACAGATCAGGGAGATGATGCAGAAGGTCTGTAAAACAAAGGGCATGGTTATGCTGAAGGATGAAGTGAGGCACAAAGTCAGCATGGCTCCCCCTAGCTGGGGAAGGAAGACTGTTGATCCCTTGGACCACAATGAGGGCACAGCCACTGGAAGACCCACAGTGGTGTGGGGTGAGAAGCTATCCAGGCCACATGGTGCCTTCAGCTGGCCCCCTGTCCAGGCAGGGCAGCATGGTGGCCTCAGCTGGCCCCACAGAACAAGGCAACATGGGGGCCTCATCTGGCCCCACGGGACAAGGCAACATGGGGGCCACCAGCAGACCCACTGGGCAGAGCAGTGAGGTGACATTAGCTGGGCCCTCCAGGTTGTCATCATCTGTGCCAAACACTGCCATAGGCTCAACTGGTTCAAATTCAGCTTCTGCCTCAAACTCAGCTTCCGCGGGGTCGGGTTTGACGATGGGCACTGCTTCCGGGACAGGCTCCAGGGCACTATTTGATTCCTATGTGCTTCCTGCCCAGGCGAGACTGACTGGTGCAGGCTCCTCCATGACAGGCGAGGGAACTTCCTCCTGGGCAGGTTCTGGGGCTTCCTCCTCAGCCTTTGTTTCAGGTTCCAGAATGGGCTCTGGCGCCAGGTCCGCAGTGGGCTCACCTGCTGGGACAGGCTCAGGTGCCAGGGCTGGTTCTGGCTCTGGCTCAGGTGCTAGGGCTGTCTCAGGTGCCAGCTCAGGTGCAGCTTCTTCCACCGCCGGTTCTGTGGTTGTAATCTCTTCTGTGGTTGCAAGGACCTCGGCAGTCACGGTCTCCTGGACTGCCTCAGCTGCCACAGCTAATGTGGCAACATCATCTTCTGCCTTTTCTGCTATGGTGACCTCATCTGCAGGTGGTGCCTCTTCTGCAGCCGTTGTCTCTAATACTTCAGCCGGCGCTGGTTCCTCCGTCACTGTGGGCGGTGCCTCTTCTACTGCGGGCACTTGTTCCTCTGTCACTGCGGCTGCGACCGCCTCCACGGCCACTTCCTGCGAGGCTGCGACAGCCTCTACCATGGACTCAGCAGCAACTTCATCACTGGGAACTTTAGTCTCCATCGCTTGGGGAGCGACAATGGGGGTCTGCTTCTTCACCTGGCTGGCCTTGGGGTCGGTAGCATGGCATGGCTGCGGCTGCGGCTGCGGCTGGGGAGCATTGAATAGTGGGAGTGTGTAGTCCGTCATCTTCTGGCTCAATGGCCCATGGAGAAGGACAACTGGAGCAACCATCTCCATGAGACAAGTAAGGTAGGTCCAGTTGCACTGCAGCAGTGCCTCCCTCTGGGTAGCCTCATCTTCATCCATGAAGCCCAGGATTCCCTCAACCTCCCACTGATCCAGGTACAGCTCCCCGTCCATCTCCAGCCAAGTGTACACCTCCGGGGACCTCAGCCATCTCAGGTCCGCCTTCACATCCCGGCAGTATTGGGGTGCTCCCTGGAGCCCTGAGTTGGGGCATTCCCCACATTCTGGCTGGAATGCTGCAGCAAGGCACAATAGCTCTCCTAGGAGTTCTGAGGGGCAGGCTTCCAAGTCCTCCCATTTTATGCTCATTGGGGTGAAGGGCATCTCATAGGGACTAGGGCTTCCCTGCTACTTAGCCATTAAACTTAGCTGTAGCAGTGCTTTCCTAGTGCTTCTTTTTTTTATTTTTTAAACAATACAAAAACAACATTGGGTTTGGTCTTTTGTGTTGAGTACTGAAAAAAGTTGAGTCAAGTCTTCAGTCTCTTCACTCCCAATCATCCGCACTTAGGCCCCAGTGCCCACGTTCTCCACCATCTGTAACATCATGAGAGGTTTCCCAGGGCAAGCTAGTGTGGGGCAGTGCAATATCACTGAAAAACAGGCACAACGTAGACGGTTCAAAAATAAGTTCAAGATTTATTTAGCCAGCAGGGTATTAACAGGTAACTCTTCCTTCAGAATCACAATCCAAAATCCAACTGAAAACATCCCCAAAGGAGGAAAAGGTTCTTCCAAAACTTTACAACATTCAAAAAATGTCTCAACATAAAATGTCAATATTCATCCTGCAAACAGTCCTCTTCCATTAAACAGTTCTTAAATACATAGGGTACTTTCCTTGTGTTGTTTGCCCAGCTCCTTCCAGCCATGTGCTCTGTCCCTCTGCTCCCCTTTCTTCTCTTGTGTCCTCTGTGTGTGCTCTCTATGCCTGCTTTGATTAGGTGGCCCAAGCACCTACACCTGTTTGAGTTGTGTTGCATTGTGGGAGCTGTAGTGTGTGCAACGGCGGCCATTTTGTGAAGTGTCCACCGATCTAGTATGGGAATGTAGCACCCCTCTACTACACGTCCCCTTGTGATGCCACACACCGGACGGCTGTCCAGGCAGGGCAGCATGGTGGCCTCAGCTGGCCCCACGGGATAAGGCAACATGGGGGCCACCAACAGACCCACTGGGCAGAGCAGTGAGGTGACCCACATTAGCTGAGGGCCCTCCAGGTTGTCATCATCTGTGCCAAACACTGCCATAGGCTCAACTGGTTCAAATTCAGCTTCTGCCTCAGCCTCGAACTCAGCTTCCGCAGGCTCGGGTTTAACGATGGGCACTGCTTCCGGGACAGGCTCAAGGGCACTTTTTGATTCCTCTGTGCTTCCTGCCCAGGCGAGACTGACTGGTGCAGGCTCCTCCATGACAGGGGGGGGGAACTTCCTCCTGGGCAGGTTCTGGGGCTTCCTCCTCAGCCTTTGTTTCAGGCTCCAGAATGGGCTCTGGCGCCAGGTCCGCAGTGGGCTCACCTGCTGGGACAGGCTCAGGTGCCAGGGCTGTCTCAGGTGCCGGCTCAGGTGCCAGGGCTGTCTCAGGTGCCGGCTCAGGTGCAGCTTCTTCCACCGCCGGTTCTGTGGTTGTAATCTCTTCTGTGGTTGCAAGGACCTCGGCACTCACCGTCTCCTGGACTGCCTCAGCTACCACAGCTAATGTGGCAACATCATCTTCTGCCTTTTCTGCTATGGTGACCTCATCTGCAGGTGGTGCCTCTTCTGCGGCCAGTGTCTCTAATACTTCAGCCGGCGCTGGTTCCTCCGTCACTGTGGGCGGTGCCTCTTCTACCGCGGGCGCTTGTTCCTCTGTCACTGTGGCTGCGACCGCCTCCATGACCACTTCCTGTGAGGCTGCGACGGCCTCCACCATGGACTCAGCAGCAACTTCATCACTGGGTGCTTTAGTCTTCATCGCTTGGGGAGCGACAATGGGGGTCACCTCGGTCTGCTTCTTCACCTGACTGGCCTTGGGGTCGGTAGCATGGCATGGCTGTGGCTGCAGCTGCGGCTGGGGAGCGTTGAATAGTGGGAGTGTGTAGTCCGTCCTCTTCTGGCTCAATGGCCCATGGAGAAGGACAACTGGAGCAACCATCTCCATGAGACGAGTAAGGTAGGTCCAGTTGCACTGCAGCAGTGTCTCCCTCTGGGTAGCCTCGTCTTCATCCATGAAGCCCAGGATTCCGTCAACCTCCCGCTGATCCAGGTACAGCTCCCCGTCCATCTCCAGCCAAGTGTACACCTCAGGGGACTTCAGCCATCTCAGGTCCGCCTTCACATCCCGGCAGTGTTGGGGTGCTCCCCGGAGCCCTGAGTTGGGGCATTCCCCACATTCTGGCTGGAATGCTGCAGCAAGGCACAATAGCTCTCCTAGGAGTTCTGAGGTGCAGGCTTCCAAGTCCTCCCATTTTATGCTCATTGGTGTGAAGAACATCTCATAGGGACTAGGGCTTCCCTGCTTCTTAGCCATTAAACTTAGCTGTAGCAGTGCTTTCCTAGTGCTTCTTATTTTTATTTTTTATTTAAAAAATAATAATAATAACCTGACTACCTGTATCCTGTCCACCCAAACACCAGTGTCATTGGGTTTGGTCTTTTGTGTTGAGTACTGAAAAATGTTGAGTCAAGTCTTCAATCTTTTCACTCCCAATCATACGCACTTAGGCCCCAGTGCCCGCATCTTCCACCATCTGTAACATCATGAGAGGTTTCCCAGGGCAGGCTAGTGTGGGGCAGTGCAAGATCACTGAAAAACAGGCACAACGTAGACGGTTCAAAAATAAGTTCAAGATTTATTTAGCCAGCAGGGTATTAACAGGTAACTCTTCCTTCAGAATCACAATCCAAAATCCAACTGAAAACATCCCCAAAGGAGGAGAAAAGGTTCTTCTAAAGCTTTACAACATTCAAAAAATGTCTCAACTTAAAATGTCAATGTTCATCCTGCAAACAGTACTCTTCTATTAAACAGTTCTTAAATCCATAGGGTACTTTCCTTGTGTTGTTTGCCTGGCTCCTTCCAGCCATGTGCTCTGTCCCTCTTCTACCCTTTTCTCCCTTTGTGTCCTGTCTGTGTGCTCTCTATACCTGCTTTGATTAGGTGGCCCAAGCACCTACACCTGTTTGAGTTGTGTTGCATTGTGGGAGCTGTAGTGTGTGCAACGGCGGTCATTTTGTGACGTGTCCACCGATCTAGTATGGGAATGTAGCACCCCTCTACTACACGTCCCCTTGTGAGGCCACAATATAAATAGCAGCTTTTGTGCTTGGCCACCTAATAATCTAAATAAAAAGAATAGGAAGTTTGACCCCCCCTTAAAAATCAATCAATGGAGAAACAGAGTTTGAGGGAAGGAGCTGCACTTGCATGCTACATATACAGTGCCTATAGAAAAAAAGGTATCATGTTGTACCTATTACAGTACACTAATGCTTGCCACTGTGGCGGTACCCCTGTTGGGTACTGAATTGTACCTTTACTCAGAAGAACATAATTGTACCCTTGCGAGAAAAAGAATGTTGCTTGCAGTACAAGCCTCATTTTCATTACAATATGGCTGCCATTATGAATAAGGATTCATTACCCAACCTTGGTATATATATCTGTACCTGTACTCAATTTGTACCTTTTTCAATGGGAAATGGTACAAAACCGTATCATGAAGGATTTTATGTGTACCTTCGAAGGTACAATGAACAAGTGTACCCTGAGGAACAATTGTGTACCCTAATTGTACCTTTATTTTTGAGAGTATGGTGTTGTTTGGCATCAATGTTGGGATTCAATTCCATTTACAATTCAATCAATTCAGGGCAATTCATGAAGTTCATGAATCAAAGAATGTCCATGCAAATTCATGCAAAATGTGTAAATAAAGCTGGAAAAAAATATGGATTTTATGTACTTTATGTACTTTCATTTCAGGCTGTAAGACAAAAAAAAGTGACTATTTCAAAAGGGTATGATGACTTTCTATAGGCACTGTAATAACACACCAGCATACCAGCGTAGGCTGTGAAGCAAGAGGCCAGGCTGGGGGGGGCACTTCCTCTCAATGTCTGTGGTCCTGTGGGGGCAGGGGAAAGAGAGAGAGGGAGAGAGAAAGGAAAGGAGGGAGGGAGAGAGAGATACAGCACAAGGGTGCAGATTCTCCCAAGATGCTTTTGGAAAAGGAAAAAGATGCATCCCAGCAAGAATCTGTGGGATCAATGCACAATTCACAGCCAGACCAGATGGCGCATGCAGCCAGACAATGGAGCCAGAGCAGCTGGCCCACTGCGCCTACTGTCTGTCTGCAGCTTCACAACCTGCCTCTCGAACCCGAGCCTGTCCATTGCATCACAGCCTGCCTGTCAAACCCGAACAACATCACAGCCTGCCTTTTGAACCCGTTTCCATCTGAAACATTGCAGCCTGCCTCTAAAATCCAAGCAAAGTCACAACGTGCCTGTCTAACCCAAGCACATCGACTGTCCATCAGCAACATCACACCTCCCACCCTGCGCTCAGCTTTCATTTGTTCATTCATTCATTCATTCATCTGATGCTTCTGTCCAAAGGGCATTACAGCAAACAGAGTTTTGGTTCAATTCTATTTCAATTCAGTCAATTCAGGGAAATTAATTGAAATGTGATTAATTGATTGAGAAAAAAAACATTCACAGAATGTTATGGCCATTCTTTGATTCATGAATTTCATGAATTGCCCTGAATTGATTGAATTGTAAATGGAATTGACTCCCAACATTGATGCCAAACAACACCATACTCTCAAAAATAAAGGTACAATTAGGGTACACAATTGTTCCTCAGGGTACACTTGTGTTCATTGTACCTTCAAAGGTACACATAAAATCCTTCATGATATGGTTTTGTACCATTTCCCATTGAAAAAGGTACAAATTGAGGACAGGTACAGATATATATACCAAGGTTGGGTAATGAATCCTTATTCATAATGGCAGCCATATTGTAATGAAAATGAGGCTTGTACTGTAAGCAACATTCTTTTTCTCACAAGGGTACAATAATGTTCTTCTGAGTAAAGGTACAATTCAGTACCCAACAGGGGTACCGCCACAGTGACAAACATTAGTGTACTGTAATAGGTACAACATGGTACTTTTTTTTTCTGAGAGTGCAATGTGGAATTGACCCCCAATATTGACAGTAAATAACACCAAGGTGCATGTAACCTTGGTAGCGGCATGCTCAGGTGAGGTCAGACAGTAATAGGGCTGTAATGTAGGCCTCAGCGCTAAAGCAGATGGGACTCTATGCCAGCGACGTGAGATTAACGCGCGACGTGCGTAACATAACCGTGAGTAGCAGAAGCTGAGAGAATCTGAGCCTCGCTGAATGAACAGCCCACCCCTTTACTGGAAACCAGGCCCAGCTACTTTCACGGTTAGTCAAACAATGCAGGAAAAAATAGAATTCAATCAGCTTGAGGAGGCAGCACTGTTTACGCTTTCTAAAAGCTGCCCTGCAGACTCTGAAACGGGAGCCGGGTTAAAAGGAGACAACGCACAGGGCGGGAAAGGAGGAGTTAAAAAAAGCGCAGCAGCCATGTATAAGAGCCCACCAGAAATGGAGCAATGCACCCTGGGGAACGGAGTTCATTCTGCACTAATGAGGAAATAGGATTTAATCCCTTTAGACTGCCAGGAACAAAGCCAGACATCTTCTAGAAATGAATCATATTTTTCCAGATAGAGGCAGCTCAGTTCACATGAGCTGTTTACGTTTTCTGAAGAAACTGAGTTACATACGAGACTTTGATTGACATACTTTGATAACATAAAACAAACCTGTGCTGAAGGAGAGACGATAATAATTGGCGACTTCAATTACCCCTCTATTAATTGGGAGGTAGTGACAAGTCAGGGTAAATGTAAAGAGGAGTTGGTCAATGTGAGAGAGAGGTAGATGTGGTCAATGACTGCTTTTTGGTATAGTCTGTTACTCAGCCTACGAGAGGGAAATCAATACTGGATCTGCTTTTGTTTAACAATCCTGATAGAATTTGCAGCACAGAGGTAGTAGAACCACTAGGGGCAAGTAAACACAGTGCAGTTATTTTTGATATTTTGTGGCAAGTTAAGACAGCCTCCTCTAGAATTTGTAATTTCAGACGAGCTGACTTTAATAAAATGAGAGAGAATTTAAGTAATATAGATTGGGTAAAACTTCTAGATTGCAGAACTGTGAATGAAAAATGGACTACATTTAAAAGGGTTATTGTAGATGTACAGTGTAAATTCATCAGAAAAGTAAGGAAAAATAAGATGAAAAAACATTCTCTGCAGTGGATGACTAAATCTTTACCGGAGATTTTGAGGCAAAAGAAGCGAGTATATAAAAAGTAAGATATATAGAAGAATATAAAAAACAAGTTAGATTATTGTAATTTGTGGGCTAAGGCTAAAAAGTAAATAAGATCAGCTAAAAGGCGGTTTGAAATTAAAATTTCCCAAGATGCAAAAACTAATCTTAAGAAGTTTTTTCAATATTGTAGTAGAAAAAGGAAAGTAATGATGAGGTTAAGTGCATTAAGAATAAGGAAGGAACTTTGGTGTATAATAATAAGGATATTGCTAACACACTAAACAGTTACTTTGTTGAGAGCTTTACTAGAAAATAGGTTATAAATATGCCTAAAAGTATAGCCACGGTACAGAATGTTTTGGAGGACTTTGAGATAAGGGACGTAGAAGTACTACAAAAATTACAAAAACTTAAGACAAATAGGGCAGCAGGCCCTGATGGCATATATCCCAGAGTACTCAAAGAACTTGGGGAAATTATATATAAACCATTGACAGATATTGTTATGCAATCCATAATCACTGGAGAAATAACAGGTGACTGGAAGCAGGGTGGTATAATTCCAATATATGAGAAGGGGGATCCCTGACCCAGGGAACTATAGGCCTGTCAGTTTAACTTGCATCGCATGTGAAATGCTTAGGGATAAATTGGAATCATTCTTGAAAAATAATAGTATTTTAAGGAGAGCCAACATGATTTTCAAAGGGAGGTCATGCCTAACAAACCTCCTGGACTTTTTTGAAGAGGCTACAAAGTGTGTTGACCTGAACCAGGTTTATGATATTATATATTTTGACTTTCAGAAAGCATTTGTCAAGGACATGAGAGGCTCATTGCTAAAATGAATTTAGTAGGAATTTCAGGAATTGTAGGATTGCATTGTTGTTTCAGAGTGGGTTCATAATTGGCTTCAACGGCGAATACAAAGATTAACAGTAGGTTGGGCCGTATCTGACCTTGGTGCTGTGGGCAGTGGTGTCCCACAGGGATTGGTCCTGGGACCTCTGCTCTTCCTTATTTACATAAATGATATTGATATGGACGTTAGTAGCGAAATATTTAAATTTGCAGATGATACTAAACTCGTGGGTTTGGCAAACAGTTTGGATTTGACTAAAGTAATCCAAGATGATTTAAACAAAATACAAGAATGGGCAGATACGTGGCAGTTATATACAGGACTGATTTACATATGGGAAGTTGAGTTATATACGGGACACACAGAGAGGCCGAGCAGACCGAAGGTACCAATGCGATAAGGCCAGCGGTTTGGATGCTCACACCAGGTCAACCGTGCCTCCCTCCCTCCCTCCTGATTGAGTGCCATGTTTGAACCGTTAATCTGGTTTGCCATCTCTTCTTCAGTGGGTGAATGACCAGCACAAACAAGAGTAAACAGTCATCACTATACCTGGTCTGTGTCAGAAATGACTAGATTATGAGCCAGACTAGCTCTCTCTCTCTCTCTCTCTCTCTCTCTCTCTCCTCCCTCCCTCTGAAGGGCTGGAGATGTTTGGATTGAGTGCTCTGTGTTGGTTTGATGGATTTGTTTTTGTTGCTTTTGTTTTCGTTCCTTTTGTTTCATTGTGGTGTTTTGAGTTAATTTGGGGGGGTATGAGGGTGGCTGCGGAGGTTAGAATGGAATATTGTCTCTGTTTTATGTAATGTGTGTGTGTGTTCAATGAATAACATCAAAAGTCAAAATCTCTCTCTCTGTCTCCCACCCTCTCTTTCTAATTAAAATTAAAGTTTGCAGTAAATGCATTCTTAGATATTGCAAAAGCATACAGAAGTCAATTTAATGTTAATATAGGTTTGAATTTTTTTCCCAATTTAGTGGCCAATAATACCCTCTATTTCTTTCAATTTACCCTCCCCCACAAACTTGCTGCCCACCCCCATGGGACAAGCTAATACTTTGAGGCAATGATCCACCTCCTTTGAGACTGGACTCGCCCAACTATGTTTACCAGGTAAACCGCCTCACCGCTTCTCGGCGAGCTCGTGCCGGCTCTCCCTCACTGCTCCCTCTGGGTTGGACAGCCAATTGCCAGCCAGTAGCGGCACTCCCGGTCAGGGCTGATCTGACTCAGCTGGCGGGTTTCGAACCGCGGCTGCAGTGGGCAACCTGCGTCCCAGTCAGACGCTCTTGCCGTTACACCAACCGTGAGGCCCGAATGTTAATATAGATCAGGGGTGTCAAACTCATTCCATCGAGGGCCAAGTGTATGCAGGTTTCTGTTGTAACCAATGCATTACACCAGGTGATTTCAATTAGGTTCCCTCCTTAGTTGAAGAAGTGAGCTAATTAGTGAAATCACCTGGTGTAGTGCATTGGTTGCAACAAAAACCTGCATACACTCGGCCCTCGATGGAATGAGTTTGACACCTGTGATATAGATGATTCATCTGTAAACTGTAATTAATTTAAATAATATAAACAGTGCTCTCTCTCTCTCTGCATCTTATCTCTCTAAAATTCAAATGTGCTTTATTTGCATGACAATTGAACTTGTTTTGCTAAAGCACACCTGGTTTGCATCAGTATATTCACGTGTGAATGGTAAGATGTGAGCAGGTAGGTTGACCTGGATAAGAGTGTTCATTTGGTATATATGAGTGATGAGTGATCATTGAGTGACACAATGAGATGAAATAAGAACCAAAAAGACCATTAGGGCATTAGGGCTCAGCAGTTACCTACATACTAGAGTATCCAGCACTGCGTGAAGCCTGGACTTCAACACCCCAAGGGTCTCCGCTTGACCTGGCAAGCTGTTCCACACATTGTCAACTCTGTAAACAAAATACTTCCTCATATCAGCGTGAAATTTAGTGACTGGCTCTCCTGTAGTATTGGGTGTGACCTGTAGGGTATAAAATAGTCACTGGCTCTCCTGTAGTACCATGTGTCGCCTGTATGGTGTAAAATAGTCACTGGCTCTCCTGCAGTACCCTGTGGTCTGTTGGGTGTTAAATAGTCACTGGCTCTCCTGTAGTACCCTGTGGCCTGTATGGTGTAAAATAGTCACTGGCTCTCCTGCAGTACCCTGTGGTCTGTTGGGTGTTAAATAGTCACTGGCTCTCCTGTAGTACCCTGTGGCCTGTATGGTGTAAAATAGTCACTGGGTCTCCTGCAGTACCCTGTGGTCTGTTGGGTGTAAAATAGTCACTGGGTCTCCTGCAGTACCCTGTGGTCTGTTGGGTGTTAAATAGTCACTGGCTCTCCTGTAGTACCCTGTGGCCTGTATGGTGTAAAATAGTCACTGGGTCTCCTGCAGTACCCTGTGGTCTGTTGGGTGTTAAATAGTCACTGGCTCTCCTGTAGTACCCTGTGGCCTGTATGGTGTAAAATAGTCACTGGGTCTCCTGCAGTACCCTGTGGTCTGTTGGGTGTAAAATAGTCACTGGTTCTCCTGCAGTACCCTGTGGTCTGTTGGGTGTTAAATAGTCACTGGCTCTCCTGTAGTACCCTGTGGCCTGTATGGTGTAAAATAGTCACTGGGTCTCCTGCAGTACCCTGTGGTCTGTTGGGTGTAAAATAGTCACTGGGTCTCCTGGTCTGTTGGGTGTAAAATAGTCACTGGCTCCTGTGGTCTGTTGTATGGTGTAAAAATCAGTCTCCTCACTGGCTCCTCCTGTATGGGTGGCATAAAAGTAATTTGAGGGGCACAAAAAAAGAGCAAGGGAATACCCTTATATATAGTATATTGGAAAGGGTACACATATCAGGCTGGATAAACAGAGAGAGTGAGAGAGAGAAAGAGAGGGGAAGGGGGAGGGAGAGAGAGAGATACAGTGCAAGGGTGCCGATTCTCCCAAGATGCTGGTGGCATAGAGGTAACTTGATAGGAATAATTGCTGAGAATTAGAACAAAGGAGATATTTAATTTAAAAATACAAAAGCCCTTGAAAATCCTGGGATGTTTTACATTTGATATTTTAAGTGCTCTGCTGGCCTGTGAGCTGGATGGGTATTGCAGGCCAGCTGGGACAAGCACAACCGCGGCTCCTGGTTTCCCCACGTCTGCTTTTCCCATGTTGGCTCTTCCTGGAGCGTCAGCCCCTCCGTCCGTGACGCATTGCGGATCTTTGAGCCCACGCGTTGCGTGGTGCACACGGATGCTCGCACGTGCACGCAAACAGGAAACGGCCTGGCCCCCGGCAGTTATATTTTGGTCTGCCACTGCAAGGGTGGCTGACTGTCCCTTACATTGGGGGGGCACGTCGCTGCCCGTGAGGGGAACAGCCAAAACACAACCCTGTGTCCAAGGTTACAACAGATATTCCACTCTATGACTGTAAGCCGTGAGAATGAAAGATACTGTAGGATAGGATACAGGTGGGTCTCTCACTCTTTCTCTCTCTCTCTTGCTCTCTCACTCTCTCTCTTTCTTGTTCTCTCACTCTCTGTTTCTCTCTCTGTCTCTTGCTCTCTCACTCTCTCTCTCTTTCTGTCTCAATTCAATTGAATAAAAAATACTTTTGACAAGAGACAGATACATATACAACCATAACACACAATAAAAACAAATAATAATGATACAAAATACAAAATAAAATAGCAAACTCTATAACTATAACATGTACTGTATAAGTATATCTATAACATCTATATATGTATGTATGATTACTTTGTAGGGTTACTTGTTGTCTCTCTGTTTATGGAAAGTGGCTATATAGCGTGGCGCTAATGTCACACTCTGTTTCTGGTCCCCCAGTCAGTAAGGGAGTTTTTGATGGTCATTTAAATTTTGGAATTCTTGGAATATTTTTGTGAATTTGTGAGGAAGTCCAGCTCTGTCTCCACCACTCCCTCACTGCAGTGAGAGCACAGCCTGTCCTCTCTGGGTAGCCAGGTCTGCCCGTGTCTGCCCTTTTCAATGGCCAGGCTGTGCTCACTGAGTTTGTACATTGTCAGGGTTTTTCTCAGCTTGATATGAGTCACCATGGTCAGATAGTCTGTCATGGTACACTGTCAGTTTAGGGTCAAAAAGTTTATTTTGGGTTTTTCTTATTTCCTTCCAATAGGTTAAATATTTTTCTTTTTGTTTGGTAATAATTTGATTGGGTTGAATTTGCTGAGCTATAACGTCACTGTCCTGGGGCTGATTATTGTTAGTTGTGTTGATTGAAGTTCATTGAGCCCCAGAACCAGTTTACTGAGGGGACTCTTCTTTATGTTTACCTCTTGGCATTTCAGGGCTTTATAATGATAAGAGGGGGGGTTGCTCATTTTTAGATGTTTCCAAAATCTGATGGCAATTTTTTGGATACTTATTGAAAATGTATATTGGCCTAATTAATTGTTAGGAGTTAGGAGTTATTTTAGGAGTTTTACCTCTGTTTACATTGGATGTTTGTTTCATTTAGCAAAAATGGGACAAACATCCAATTAAATGTCAATTCATTGTCTCCTGCTTTGTACTTTAAACTGAGCATTTGTACATTTGAATATGAGCGTTGTGTTCAAACAAATATCAGTTACTGTTTTTGTCATATGGATTTTTAAGTTAGGAAATAAAATCCAATCGGACCCAATTGTTCCCTATAAGTCTCATATCTCACTCTGTCTATTGCACTCTCTCTCTCTGTCTGTCTCTTTCTTTCTCTCTGTCTCTCTCGCTCTCTCTCTCTTTCTAAGGAGAAGGTTGAAGGGGATGGGGGAAGGGGGAGGGGCAAGGCCAGTGAAGCAAGTGTAAACAGGAAACATGCTAGAGAGAGAGAGAGAGAGAGAGAGAGAGAGAGAGAGAGAGAGATTTTAAAATGTTTTTTTCCAGTTACATTCTTTATTTAGAAAGTTTTAGCCCTTTGAGAAAGAATAATGTGAGTCAAATCACTTCTGTGACTAATCTGGAGGTGCCAGATGAAGAAAACAGTCAAACATTTCAAACTTTGTGACACAGCAGAGACAGCGGTGTGGACCAACTGAAGGACTGATCAGTTTTGGGAGGAGGGGGGTGGGCAGGCCCCATGCTGTGGTGTAACAACAACATCAGGAAAGAAAAGCCACATGTGACAGAAGGCTCTCAGGCAGTTCTTTGTAGCCCTGTTTGCTAATAGGTTATTGATCTTTACATCTCGTTAGCAACTCATTCCTGCAGCTAGCAAACGCCCGCCCCCCTCCTGGGTGAAAAATAGAAGAAAACAAAACAAAAAAGTGTTGTGGACTGAACACATCCGTGTTCCTCTTGCGGCCGCCTCCGGCCTGTTTTACATTCTGGCCCTGTCCGCACGCAACCTCGCTACTTGGGGAAACCCTGACTCAGATAATCATTTTTTGGTTGTATCTGCCGTGATGTTTATTGTATATTTTCCTTAGGCATGTGACCCGATGCTGGACGACTATTCGCCTGTCCCCTCCCTGCTGCCCCGAGGATCCGTTTGAGTGACAGGAGCACACTCTGGCTGAGGCTTCTCGACTGATAATGCGGGGAAGTGGGGGTGGGGTGGGGGAGGAACGGTGATGGTGGAATTGTCGGCAGTTGCCAAGGTGACAAAGGGCAGCTCGGTTCAGTCCCAGATGCAAAAAACAAGTTGGCTTGGGCACCAGAGAGCGGTTTTATGTGCGTTCATGCCTCTAAACGTGCCCCCCTCCCCAGATGTCTTTGATGCGCCCCCCATGTTTTCTGTTTTGCCCCCCCCGCCCGCCCTGTTGCCGGAAGATGGCTTCCCTATTTGGAATATCCCTTCTATTGATCCGGCCTTTTCATCAGTTCATTGGTGGGCGACGTGGTCAGGGAGACAGGCTGCACAAGAAACAGAGACTCCATTATTATGGGTGAAAGACAGAGAACAGAGTGGCGACAAAAAAGCCAGACTTCTTTGTTTGGTTTGTGTGTGTGCGTGTGGGGGGGAGGCGACAACTGAAAATGGATGGATGAGGCTTCAGGAAGATTTACAACACAGCTGCTGCCACAGTGACAAGTCAGAGAGAGAGAGAGAGAGAAAGAGAGAGAGAAAGGGAGAGAGAGAGAGAGAGATAAAGGGAAAAGGAGAGAGACAGAGAGAGACATCAGGACAGAAAGAGCAATCAGTTTTTTAAAAATTATGTTGAGATTGCCTGCAGTCAGAGTCAGGGAGGAAGGACTGAATTTAAAGCACCTTCACTAAGCATCTAATGCACAGCCATGGCATACAATAACACTGCTCCTAACGACTGAGGAACAACATGGTTTTAAGGGATCTGATGGGAATCTCTCTCTCACACACACACACACACACACACACAAACACACACACATACAGGCATCTTTGAAAAAAAATCTGAATGCTTTAACCTTATGAATAATTAGGGCATTCTTACGGGGAACAGATGTCTTTTTCTACTAACAAACAGCCTCTTAAGAATGACAAATGGAGCAGCAGACCTTCCAGTCTGTAAGGAAGAGTGGGGGTGTCTCTGGAACTAAGGGGGACAGTTTGGAGGAGGATACTCACACACAAACACACATAGACACACAAGACAGACACTCATGTGTGCTCTCACACAATCATAGATATACACATCATGCATGCAACCAAACACGAACACACACACACACACATTGTAAATGCACAAACACGCACACATGCAAACACACACTCACACAAACACAGCCACGTGTATACAGACACACACACACACACAAACACACACTCACACAAACACACACACACACACACACACACACACACACATGCAGCCGAATGATGGCAAAGTGCCATTCTCCCTCGCACCCTATTGTGTCACTGTGTGCCTATAAATTATTCACTGCCACTCAAATATTGATATGGAAATCACCATCCAGCAGAGTGACAGAGAGCAGATAGATAGCCAAGATTCCTTTTTCCCTCTTTTATTTGTTCTCTCTCTCTGTCTCTCTGTCTCTTTCTCTACAGGCTGCATCCTTTTCTTCTCAACCTCTCCATTTTTATGTCTGTCTCACATATAATCAGTTCCAAACAGACAAGCAGACAGACCCTGTTTCAGTTTTGTTTTTTGCGAAGGGGGTATATATGTCAGCAGGCACTCCATAACTATCTAAAGAATTAAAACAAATATATATACATATTTACATAATCATAATTGGTGAAGAAAGGAGGAAACGTGCCTCAATGCCTCAGATTATCACCTCAAATGTCACATTGTGTACAGTCGAGAAATATCACGTACCGTAAATAAGATAATAAACACAAGAGCAGAACAGAGGTCACTTGCATGCCACAAGGGTAGCGTGCATCGATTCAAGATAACAAAGCATTACGATTACGACGGGGGGAGGGGGACTGAAACACAGAGGATGCCGGGCGTTTGTACAGAGATCACCGACACGTGTCAGGTCTTCTCTGCTGGGTCTAAATCTTTACTCTTTATCCTCCAGGTCCTCCCCCAAGGGCGATCAAGGTACCTGACACCTCGACGGATTGATTCCGGGGATCCAGGGCTCACCTCTGCAGGGAACTCTTTTTTTTTACATCAGGGATGGCGTCCTCGGTCCCATTGATTATATTGAATTACTGAACGTAAAAGTGGAGCAATTCCTGGTTTCAATCAGAGGCCTTTTAGTGCACCACAGCCATTGATTTTCTGATGCCAGCGACTCAGTTCTTGCGGAATGATAAGAGCTTGCGGATGGGCCGTGATGACGCTGGGTTCAGACAAATGCTGGTGTGTTTTTATTTTTGTCACACACACACACACACACATGCACACACCGACACACAATCTCACACTCACTTACACACGCATCCACACACACACACACACACAGCTACACACACACATACACACCCTTTCTCAAACACATACTCACACACACTTTCTCACACACATATACACACACTCTCACATACACACATACCTGCTCACACACTCACTCACACTCTCCTTGACACCCCCCTCTGGCCTGGATCAGAACACAGCCCCCAGTCCCCCGTGTCTGGGATTGTAGCAAATCCCTGAAGATGAGGGTCCATCATGTTAACAAGTACTGCAAACAGGAGCAACTGATCCCAGATCAGCCCTCCTAACCAAAGATAGATATGATCTAATGCACAGCGAATAGGCCATGAGAGGCTGATTCTAGGCCAGTCCTCTAAACCAGAGACAGAGCTAACACTCCTATTGCACAGCGGTTACGGCCATTCCAGGACTTACCATAAGCAGGTTAGTGTGTGAATCCGCTCAGTGCACTAACCTGCTCCTAGTAAAATCTGGACGGGCTAATATTGCCCTGGATTAGGAGTGGCATGTCCATCTCTGATGATACTGGGTGTTTTGATAGGGATCGGTGACATGTGTCAGATCTTCTGTGCCAGGTCTGAATCTTTACTCTGCTGGTTCTTCACCAGGTCCTTTTCAAGGGCGATCAAGGTCGGCACTTGACACCTCGACGGATTGATTCTGGGGAACCACTGCTCACCTCTGCAGGGGGCTCTTAGCCACCTTCTAGCTAGCCAGCTAGCTAGTTTTACAACTGAACAAGCAATTGTTATTCGTAGCTAGCCACCTTCCATACATTATATTCGTAGCTAGCCAGCTAACTTAACTGTACAGCTGAACAGCCAATGCATATTGTTATGTTCGTAGCTAGCTGGCTATATAATTATAATATAATATATTATGTTCATAGCAAGGCAGCTAACTTAGCTGTACAGCTTATTCGTCAGCTAAATATAGCTTATACAGCTAAATGACGTCACCCAGACACCCGGACACATTCTTCTGGGTTTTCTCACTCAGGAATGAGAGCTCGTCATGTTGGCATAGCAACTACAGTCCAAAATTCCGATTACATCACCCCGGACACATTCTGGCAAAGCGGACACCATTTGCCATGACAGCGTCCTCAAAGACTGTAGAATTCCAGA
The DNA here is from genome assembly GCA_029706075.1 of Aldrovandia affinis. Taxonomy (NCBI): domain Eukaryota; kingdom Metazoa; phylum Chordata; class Actinopteri; order Notacanthiformes; family Halosauridae; genus Aldrovandia; species Aldrovandia affinis. The sequence continues at coordinate 911,387 of JAINUG010000218.1, forward strand.
ATAGAGCACTGTGAATTAGAACTAGAACTCAGAAAACTCATTCCTCAAAGGGTTCAATGTGTTTTTGTGTCTGCCTTTCACCAAATCTGTCGTCGGCAAAAAGGTACATTCCTATGGTAAATTTTTCTTTACACTATCACCTATCCTGGAGATATTTCTGGTGAAAAAGCATTCCACGCTACTTCGGATACACGTGCATGCAGAGAGGGAATGATCCATGCAGCAAGCTAAAAGACAAGCTAATATTGTGCTGCGTTGAAGAGTTGGCAAATAAACTCTGGTGCTTTCTCATGGTGCACACAACAGATGAGTGGATCTTTATCTCGTAAATATATCTTGAATTCAAGCATGGAGACCTAAGAGCAGCCTACATTATCCACAAGCTCAAATACATCTCTGGATAAAAGAAAATTCTGCACAATTTTTGTAATGTTAAGAAAAATCATAAATAAATTAGACTACAATTCCAGATGTAAATATCAACATGACAGTTGTCAGAAACTTGTAAGCTACTGAGGTAATTATTTATCACTAAAATTCGTATTGTAGGAGACCACCCGCCGAGGCGTGACAGTGTCGCCGATCCCCGAATGAGGCGTGGAACTCTCTCACTGAGTGTGAAGTCAACAATGAGATGCTTATCTTTAGACTATTCCATCTTTCATCGCTGAAACCAACCTCCCCCCCACACCCCCCACACCAACCCACCTCACCCCCCACACCGTCCCCCACCCCCCCACCAGGGTGGATTAAATGAATAGACTACACTAGGCAAACCATGTTTTTGCCTAGTAAAAATAAAGGTTTTTTCCACCCCCATCTCCCCCGACAAACACACACACATTTCGATACTTTGTAAACAAACCCAACAACCTTTTAACTGACAGATAATATTATTATTATTATTATTAGTTTGGGTATTTGATTTTACATTTGTATTTACTTTTTCATAGTTAGGTATTTAAATGGAAAGTGTACTCACATTTACAGATGCTTTCTCCTGACTTTCGATAAGGTGAAGTCCTCAATGATGTCATCATAATCCAGGGAATTGGTCAATTTGTTCTCAATCACCAACAACGCAAAGTTGTTGAGCTGAACTGGCAAAACTCTTTTTTTGTGTGTTTTGTTGCACTCGAAAGCATTGCTGTAAACATACTGCTAACATAGCAAGCGCAATCTGCACTGAACCGGAAAGACTTTTCGTGCACACCGCAAGATGCTTACGTTGTGTATGACTTTCAAAATTAATGAATTGAAATAAAGTTTTAGATTGGAGTTTTTATCCAAAAATATTTTCATGTTAAAAAATATTTAATATTTGACATTTTTTGGTTTCTGATTTTATCCCATTTTCTCCCAATTTGGTAGCCAATTAGACCCGCTATTTTTTATGTCAATCTCCCCCTAGTAATGTGAGTTCGCTGCCGTAGTCCTGCGACCGGTAGTGACGAAGGTGAAGTAACGCCTCCTCCAAGATGGCACTCGCCAAGCCGTCGACCGTAACCCGGTACTACAGGGCCACTCTTATGCGCAGTGAACGTCATGTCGGCTTCCCTCCCCCCTCCCTGGGGCATACAGCCAATCGCCGCCCCTGGTGGCGCTCCCGGCCAGAGCCGACTCTGGCGAGACAAAAATATTTAATATTTTGATATTTTTTTAATCCCTCTGTCTGGGCCCCCCTGTGGCAATTAGACGCTAGGCACGTGTGTAGTTTGCCTATGTCTAGATCCGCCCCCCACACCAAACCAACTCCCCCGATAACATTCCCACACCCCCCTCAACCAAGTCCTACCCAGACAGGAAAGAGTGTCTTCTCCTCCAGTTCAATAGGAGCTTATCTGCAGTAATTTGATTTTTCTCTTTTATATAACCTCTTATGAGGTATGGGCCCTGTCCTCATTCCTGTAGAGAAAGGCTGCCGGTTATGCAAACGGCTAATCCTGACAAAGAGCAAGATGGCAGCCTGATCCTGTTACCGAGGGCCAGGGTAACCTCTGACATAATCTCTATTGCAGGGTCACCCAGGCCCTCCCTAACAGCAGCCATTCTGCTGTGTTCTGCACAGACACGGTTTACACTGTGGCTGTTTTAGAGTGCATATGTATGTGTGTGCGTGTGAGTGTCTGTGCGTGTGTGTGTGAGTGTCTGTGCGTGTGAGTACGTATCTGTATGTATGTACTGTATGTGCGTGTACATTTTTTATTTTTTTTTATTTTAAGCATTTAGCAGATGCTCTTATCCAGAGCGACTTGCAATATGTGCATTAATACATAGTAGGAACAATCATAGTTTGCACAAGAGATCAGTGCAGTAATACAGCGATAGACATCATTGTAGGCACCTGCATACCAACCTGTAACACTGGGAAGGAAAAGGTGAGTACATTTTTGTTTTTTTTTATAATAAATGAGGAGTAAGCAGGGATACATATATAAGAAGTATTGAACAAGTAGGGAGTGGTGATGACAATTGGTTAGATCAGATTCAGTGGTAGTGGAGTCTGGAAAGGTGGGTTTTGAGTCTCTTGCGGAAGATCGCAAGTGATTCCGTGGTCCTGAACAATTGCGGAAGTTCATTCCACCACCGAGGGGTCAGGACAGAGAAGAGGCGAGATGGCGAGGAGCGGCTGCCGGGTGCCCGGAGGGAAGGGACAGTCAGTTTGCCAGAGGAGGCGGAGCAGAGGTGTCTGGCTGGGGTGTAGGGTGTGATGAGTGTCTGGAGGTAAGGGAGAGCAGTTCCTCTTTCCACTTGAAAGCATGCACCAGTGATTTGAATCTGATGCGTGCTGCGATGGGGAGCCAGTGCAGAAAGGAGAGTAGAGGGGTGACATGGGTGAACTTCGGTTGATTGAAGGAATTGCAGTAGTCCAGACGTGAGATCATCACGGCCTAGACCAGGAGTTGTGTGGCCTCTTGGGTGAGGAACGGTCCGATCCTCCGGATGTTGTGGAAGGAGAATCGGCAGGTCCGGGTGATCGCTGCGATATGGGCCGAGAAGCACAGCTGGTCATCCAGGGTCGCTCCAAGACTCCTGGCAGATTGGGACGGAGACACTATGGAGCCTTCCATGGTGATTAAAGCATCAATCATCGGGGAGCCCTTCGCTGGGAAGAAGAGCTCCGTTTTTCCCAGGTTCAGCTTTAGATGGTGGGTGGACATCCAGGCAGAGATGTCAGCCAGGCATGCAGGGTCCGCGCCGGAACCTAGATCTCAGAAGGAAAGAAGGAGCAAAAGAGTTGAGTGTCATCGGCATAACAGTGATAAGAAAAGATGCAGAGATGACAGAACCAAGTGACTTAGTGTACACGGAGAATAGGATGGGGCCTAGCACCGAGCCCTGCGGGACTCTGGTGGAGAGGGTGTGGGAAGAGGAGAGGGAGCCTCTCCAGACCACCTGGTAGGACCAATCAGCCAGGTAGGACTTGAACTATGTCAGTGCAGATCCAGAAATTCCCATCTCGACGAGAGATGAGAGCAGGATCTGGTGGTCCACGGTATCAAATGCAGCTAACAGGTCGAGGAGGAGGAAGACGGAGCCAAGAGATTGGAGAGCCTCAGTGACCGCCAGCAGAGTAGTGGCCTGCCTTGAACCCAGATTGGTTAGGATCAAGCAGGTCATTCTGTAGGAGATGAGCAGATAGTTAGTTATAGATAGCCCACTCTAGTGTTTTGGAGAGGAACGGGAGGAGAGAGACAGGTCGGTAGCTGGAAATGACAGCAGGATTCAGAGACGGGTTTTTGAGGAGGGGGGTGACATGGGCACTTTTGAGGGGAGAGGGGACAGAGCCAGAGGAAAGAGAGGAGTTGATAACATTGGAGACAAAGGGGAGGATGTCCATAGCAATGGACTGGAAGAGTGAGGAAGGAATCGGATTGAGACAACAGGTGGTTGGATGGTGGGAGAGAACAAGTTGAAGGATGTCCGAGTCAGGGAGGGGTGAAAAGGAGGACAGAGGGGTGAGAGGTTTAGGTAGCGAGATGGTTAGGGAGGGTTAGGTGAGGGAGAGGATGGGGGGGAGGAGTTGTGAATGTCATCAACCTTCTGGCAAAAGAAGGATGCAAAGTCATCTGCGGTTAGAGAGGAGGGGGGTGGGGGAGGAGGAGGGGTGAGGAGAGAGAAAACGTAGAGTACAGTTTGTGAGGATTAGATGCAGAAGATTGAATCTTGGAAAAGAAAAATGTAGATTTATAAGAGGAGAGGTTAGAGGAAAAGGTAGCCAGGAGTGTGTGGAAGTCAGTCAGGGCCACAGGGGATTTTGATTTTTTCCATATACTTTCTGCCGCTCATAGTTTGAGTCGGTCGGCTCGAATGGAGTCAGTTAGCCAGGGGGTGGGGGGTCAGAGACGAGCAGGTTTAGTGGAGAGAGGACAGAGTGAATCAAAGGAGGAGGAGAGAGAGGACAGTAGGGTGGATGATGCTTCCTCAGCAGGTAGCTGAGAGAAGGCATCAGTAGGGGGAAGGGATGATAGAACAGTAGCTGACAGGGCTGTGGGGGAGAGAGAGTGGAGGTTGCGACAGACAGGTTGAACAGTCCTGTGTCCGTTCACCACAGTGAAGAACCACTGCATGACGGATCGGCGGCTTGACTCTGACCCGCGGGTCTTTGTGCTGGTTTTCTGATCTCCTGGCTGTTATTACGCAGGGCCAGGAGACTGGCTGTTATTACGCAGGGCCAGGAGATCTGGCTGTTATGGGGCGCCCGCTGATTCTAAACGCTCCAGGAAACGTGGTGCGGATCAGGTGTGGCGGCCCTTCATGTTATTTTTAATAATAATGTCCTCATTGTGCTCTTCGCGCTTGTTTCCTGGTAAAGGTGTCGGAATCTGAATGAGCCGCAGACCGCGGTCGCGGTGGTGAAGCAGTCAGATAGGAACATCTTTGTCATGGTGCTTCCATGTGTCCTCCCATCCTACTGCTCTTTCCTCTCCTCTCCCTGCCCAACAACTCCTCTGTATAGCCCCCACCCCACCCAAAACAAAAACAATTTCCCTTCTCTTCAGTCTCTTCTCGCTTCTTCTCTCTTCTATCATCTCTCTCTCTCTTTCTCTCTCTCTCTCCCCCCCCCCCTATTTCCTTTCGGTCTGTCCGCTGTCTAGCTAATCATGCTCTGGCTTCATCTGTCAGAGAGCGTGTGGGGATCCCATTGTTCCTCTAGGGAGAGAGAGGCTCAGAGCAGCGTGTGTGTGTGTGAGCTGTGTGCTGATGTGTATGTGTGTGTGTGTGTGTGTGTGTGTGTGTATGTGCAGGCTGGGTAACACAGTGAGGTTCTACAATGAGAGAACACAAACCAATGATGAAGCCTCATGCCCCCCCCCCCCCCCACCCCACCCCCACCCCAACACTCTAATCTGAAGGACCCTCTTTGAATGTTCAGCCTTTTAGTTCCTCTTAACATTTGACCCATCATTTAAATCAGACCTGGTTTAGACAAACACACACCCTAGTAGCTCCTTGATTCAAAAATATATAAAAATAAAACTAGGGGATATCTTAGTTCATGTTGATTTTCTTCATAGAATGGTTGACCCTTCCAGAAACCTTTTCAGTTGCATCAAACCGCCTGTGAATGTCAGTGATGACATAAAAGACATGAAAAACAGTAATAATTTATGAAGACGCACTTACAGATATAGATTTCAGGGGTACATTTGTCTGGTTATTGTTTGTGAATTTCTGTTTTCTTTTCATCCTAGAGATGCTGTAAGATTCCATTTATGGAATTTGAAACTTTTAATGTTCTCACATAAAAAACTTTTGTTAGACGTCATATTACACAAATGATGTGCAAGTTTTATGTGTGGTGTGCGTAAGTGGCGTTCCTGTCTAAAATCAACTAAGGCCCTCATTGGGCCTTGACATTTATGTAAAAGAAGTGGCATAAAAGCCAAGATATAAGAACATAAGGACATAGGAATACATAATGACGAGAATGGGCTGTTACGCCCATCTAGGCTGGTCTCCTAGTCTAAAAAATATCCAGTACTACATCAAGCCTGGACTTCAATACCAACTATTTCTGCCTCCACCACCTTACCTGGGAAGCTGTTCTGCACTTTACAACTCTCATTGTGAAAAAAATGCTTCCTGATATCTTTGCAGAATTTACCTTTAATTTCCACCTGTGCACTCCTGTTCTGCTATCTGAGCTCATCTTAACAAATCTTTGGTAGTTCACTTTGTTATTCCATTTATGAATTTAAAAACGTCAGTCAGATGAGGAAGGGCCAGTTGTGTGAAAACTGTCCTTTCATAGTGCAAAGCTCAGGGTCTCGTTCAGCACCCCCAGCACACAAAGTTAGCGACTAGAGATACTCAGCGGACAGCCTGTTTATTGGAGTGAATTAGCATGTCAGATTAGCATATCGCTCAGGACTGGCATATCACATCTACCCACACAGTCCCGACAGGGTCCTCTCATGGACTCGGTCATGAGAAGAATGAAGTTGCCATCCTGGAACAAAAGGACTGATGTTTAAAATTAGCTCAAGGTTATCTTTTTGTTTTTGAACAGAATACAATAGACAAATGTAATTCCCCGTAATAATTTATAGCTGTAATTTATGTATTTAAGCGCTGTAATGTATGAATCTGTACAAATAGATAAATCGCCCACACTCCTCCTCCTCTACCCCTTACACATGCATACCATCCACTTCCTGGATCTTTCAAGTGCGGGGTCAAAATATCCAAAAAAGGGGATGCCCTTTGGCATTATCATGTGGGCCGTCCGGTAACCCACTTCTTCCCTCCCCAGTGCGTCTCATTGCAAAGTATTCCACGCCAATGGGTGAATTTCATGGGGTTTAAAAAATAATAAAAAGTTAATAAAAATTCCTTCATAGCTCTCTTCCACCACTCCTCCCCCTTCCCCCTTCCCCCGCTGCTATGTGATTCTCTCTCCCTTCTGCGTGAACACCCAGCTGAGTTGGGTTTCTGTCATGTCACTCTCCGATTTCCCCTCCCACAGCATAGGAATTAGTCACTGGACCCGGGGGCAGCCAGTGTCTCTCCACCACTTGCATCTGTTCCCAGAGAAGAATGTTGAATCTGTGCCCCCCCCACACACACACCCACTCTCCCACTCTCCCACCAACTCCCACCACCCCTCTCTCACGTCGCAAAAATTGTTTTGACAAGATGTGTTACTACACCCTCGTTTGTGCTCTGAACACCAGGGAGTTGAGAGGTAGACAGGCGGCTCCTTCACAGTGATCAATGACACGACACCAACGATATCTGTTTATTTATTTATTTATTCACACATTTTGAACGTTCTCAAGCTGCTGTCTGTACTGAAAATATCTTGTAATTCAACAGCTGATGAAAATAATAATGAAAAGTTCCAAAACCCCTTTGTGACTAAAGCACAATACTGTGCTGATAAAGCTGACTTGATAAAGATTTGATTTCCCTGGAAAAAAAGCGCTATATAAATCCAATATTCATTCATTCATAAATGGGAAAAAAATTAATAAATTTTTTGTCATACAAAGTTTTTGCGCCACACCGACACCGATGTTACTTACTTTACTTTACTGTTTACTAATTATATGTAAACATTTAAATCAGGTGCTTTTGCCAAAACAAGGCCGAATCCCAAACCGTGCCAGAGTGTGAGCCCTTCCGGAACATTCCACGCTCGGCGCGCGCCCATGTGTCACAAACGCCTTTGGGGACAGAACCCACCATTTAAAAACGCCCCACCCGACTGCACCCCTTGAACCTGTTGCCCTTTCTCTCTCTCTCACTCTCTCTCTGCTTCTGCAACTGAAGCGCAGTAACGACAGAGCGGCAGCATCTGCATCTGCCCTCCCACAGCTTCCTGAGAAGGAAAACAGAATGTGGGCGTGAGCGGAAAAACAGGATGCCACACAGTGAGGACAATATCAGGCGGTGATGCGGGCACGGGGGGGGGGGGTGATCAGCACGCATCAGATTCAAATCACTGGTGCTTGCTTTTCAAGCGGCGGAGGCACTGCTCCCCCTTACTTCCAGTCACTCATCACTCCCTACACCCCTCACCGACCCCTCCGCTCCGCCTCCTCTGGTTAACTGACTGTCCCTTCCCTCCGGGCGCCTGGCAGCCGCTCCTCGCGGTTTCGCCTCTTCTCTGTCCTGATCCCTTGCTGGTGGAATGACCTTCCGCAATCGGTCAGGACCGCAGAATCACTTGCGATCTTCCGCAAGAGACTCAAAACCCACCTCTTCAGACTCCACTACCACTGAACTCTGTCCATCTAGCTAAATTGTCTTCACCACTGTTTACTTGTTCCACACTATACTCCAAAAAATGGTTGGCTGTCACCAGCTGTCAAACATGGAGGAGGAAGCGTGATGGTCTGGGGCTCTTTTGCTGGAGTCGGCGACTTGCACAGAGTGACTGTTAACCCACGTTAACCCATTACTTGTTCCCTGAAAAGGGCCTTTTTTTACAACTCTGAAATGTACATTATTTTTCAGTTTTTGGTAACCTAAAATGTTTTTTTAACCTCTGGCAGTTTACCGCTTACCTTTGTACCATTTCAGGTTATTCACTGGACTTGAACTGCTTAAATTTCAGTAAAAACTGGAAAATGGGGGTGTTCTAAAACTTTTGACCGGTAGTGTATGTTAATGATTTTATCACATCGAAGAAAACTATAAGCTTGTTTATGATTTTTCACGGGTGGAAAATCATCGCCAAAACTGCCACAGGTCCATAGTTAAGCTCAGGGGGCAAGTTGCACGTTTGTTCCTCTTTGTGTCCAATTAATTCTGACAGCAGAGCGTTTCGGAGGTCTGAGGAGCAGAACGAGAGACAGGGAAGCCCAGATGTAAACACAAAGCATTTTCCTCTTAAATATAAATATTTCTCCCTCCCTTGATTTAAAAAAAAGCCAAAGCAACACAAAGAGATCATTACGAGAGAGGCCTAGGATACTTTTACACTGGGGTCGGCCTACGTGCCTACTGTCTGTCACTTGTTTATGAAATTCCACAAATCATTAGCCAACTGTCAATTTTTCGCAAACAAGAGCAAACATGTCACTGTTAGTGACTCTCCGGGCCCGCTTGTCCTTGCTAAAGAAAAACTAAACTGGGGAGGAAAAAAAAAACTCTGGTACGACGATCCTTCTTCTGCCTCTCGACCCTTACGTTCCGATAACGCGCGGTGAACTTTGGACTCGACGCGTGAACATCAGCGCCATAGGACGCGTTCCACACCACTCCTCTCGGGTACGGCGCACACGGTGATGTGTGTGAGAGGGAGGGAGGGAGAGAGGGATAGAGGGGGAGAGAGAGAAGAAGGGAGGGAGAGAGGGATAGAGGGAGGAGGGGGAGAGAGAGGGGGGGGAGAAAGGGATAGAGGGAGGGAGTGAGGGAGGAGGGGGAGAGAGAGAAGGAGGGAGGGAGAGAGGGATAGAGCAAGGAGGGAGAGAGGGAGAGAGGGAGCATTTTTTGCAGCTCTAGATTTGTTTTTAAATACAGCGGAGAGTCCAGAGGTTTATCCATAATGGTTTTGTTTACAGTGTGGGGAGGTGGGTGGGGGGGACTCTTCCAGCCCTCCTTCCCCCCTGACATCTGTGAGTCAATTAGTTGACTGGACTCCTGTAGAAACTCCCTCCCCTCCCCCCCCCCCATACACACACAGACGGCAAACACACAGGCTACGACTGAAGCAATAATGGGGGGGGCATGTGAAGAATGTTGGGGGGTTCAGCCAGCCGCTAGGCCCTTGGTCTCTCTCTCCCTCTGACCGTGATCCGCACAAGTCCCCCCACCCTCACCACCAATCAGGGATCAGCGGAGTGCTGACACACATAATGAACTGATTAATGCCCCCCCTCTCTCTCTCTCTTTCTCTCGAAGGCGCTTTATTAACATGACAGGAAATATCCAGTGTTGTGTGATAGAAAGATCAACCCCCTCCCTATCTCTCTCTCTCTTTCTCTCTCTCTATCTCTCTCTCTCTCCTGTCTTTCTCTCTTTTTCTCTCTCTTTCTCTCTCTCTCTCTCATCCCCCAGCGGCTGTGCCCCCCCTTCCCCCCGGTTGCATGTCCTCAGGCTGCCGCTACAGAAATATGCTCCAGCGTCAACGCTAATTATTCAAGAGCCACCACCTCATTAACTGGACCAGCACATAATAAATGATTCATGGGACATCCTTAATGTCAGCCGTCTCCCAGCCCCTGTACAGTGCACCCCTTCATTCCTCTCTCCATCTCTACCTCCCTCTATTCTTCCCACCCTCTTTCCATCTCTCCCTCTATCACTATCCCTCCCTCCCTCCCTGTTTCTATCTCTCCTCCCTCCATCCATCCATGCCTCTTTCCCTCCATCCATTCCTGCCTACCTCCCTCCTTATCGCCCTCTATCTCTCCATCTCTCCCTCTATCTCTACCTCCCTCTTTCTCTCCATTTATCTCTCCCTCCTTCCCTCCCTCCTTCCCTCAATCTCTACCTCCCTCCTTCTCTCCCTCAATCCCTCCATCTCTCCCTCCATCTCTACCTCCCTCTCTCACATCAGTCCCTTGCATAGTAATGATGATACCATTATTCATACCATGCCAACCCCACCAGCCAATGCCACCCTCAGATGGACATGATGCCATCAATGCTTGACGATTGTCACTGTTGGCTGCTGTAACCATAGTAGTGACAGGGTGGATGTTTTGTTCATGCTCCTGCTCTGCGGGGTTCTGCTCTAAATGCAACTAAAAGTCAGAACTGGTCATGCGCTAAGTTGGCAGGCCCCGGTCACTCCTGTAATGTTTGTGTAATACGTTGCGTATTGTGCTTTCTTCTTCCCCCGCTCTTCCTCCCTCTTTCCCTGCATTGGGGCAGTACTCCAGTGGCATTGTCACGGTTGGATGGGGGGCAGGAAGGGTTGGGGGTGGGGGTTGCGGTGGGATACAAATTAGCATTGCGTGGCAAATCCCTAGGCTGCCCAGCTGGTAGAGGGCTCTGGGGCACTGAGGCGGTGTCACGTGGAAATGCTTCCCCCCCTCCACCACCATACCACAAAGGATCCTTGGTCTTCCCAGAGCCCTGCTGGTGGATTGGTTTGGGGTTGACGCTGGGAGCCAATTGGGATGAAGAACGACAATGACCTGATAAGACAGGACAAACAGACAGAGAGGGAGGGAGGCCGCTGTTGAAGGTTGTGCCGGTCTTTGATAAGGCGACGCACACCCAGCGATGTGTGATTTCAACAACGGTTTCAGAAGCGCGTTGCGCGCACACACCCGCGGCTGTTTGCAGTGTGCTTTCAGTTCTGGGTCAGGAGCTTCAGCTGAGGCATGTATGCTCCCGATCCCTCTGCCTGGATCCTGCCATTCCACCGTTTCACCACAGTCCTGACAAACCAATTCCCCTCTTTGCTAAACTCAGATGGCTAGCTTGTGTGTGGAGTAGTAATGGAGGAGGGGATTGACTGTGCTGAGACCTTTCGCACTTAGGCTGGTATCCCTGCCACAGACGGCTTGACCCTTTTACAAATTCTGCACCAGCGCACCGGCACCACAGCTGAGATATCCTCCTCTCGCAAGAAACAAAAGAACAGAGTGATAAACTCTGTCTGCTGCTGTACTGTGTCTAAGACTTTGAGACTCAGATTGAGAGAAGATTCACACACATACAGCCCCCGCCACACACACACACACACACACACACACACACACCCAGGTCATTTGGTTATCTCCAGGGACACATTTCTTATTTTGTTGCTCTTTGTACAGAGTGATATCCTTTGACACAGCAAAGACATTTAAGAGCTTGCTTGTCTGAAATAGAAAGACGGAGAGAAATAATAGAGATAGAGAGAAATAAATGGGGGGGCAGAGAGAAATAATAAAGAGAGAGAGAAAAAGAGGTGGAGAGAGGGAAATAATAAAGAGAGAAAGAGGGGAGAGAGAGAGAGAGAGAGAGAGAGAGAGAGAGAGAGAGAGAGAGAGAGAGAGAGAGAGAGAGAGAGAGACCTCCCTTCAGGGTAAGATGATAATTAGCATTTTTTTACATCTGCATATTCTTTCATATGTTTTTTAAGGTGACTGTGCCTGTAGTGTGGCTCTAGTTTAACAGAGGGAGAGGCAGTGGGGGGAGGAGACAAAGGGCTCTTTAAAGGCCAATTGATATACATTATGAACACAAGGCAAACATACAGTTTTGCTGAGACAAGCGGCTGTCATGGCTGGAGTGATCTCATGACACAAAAAGCCTGGAAAACTTTCCATTCTCACAAACATCTCACATCGAGCGGGAATCTATCTTTGCAGGGATAAGCATTAAAGCAATAATTACCCATGTGATTTTGAATTATTTATCAGACTGAGTAAGGGGGTAGGGGGTGTTGATTGTGTAGCTGAATTACCTGTCAGGGTTCAGTAGTGTGGTATTAATGAAATAGTAGCCAAGCTCAGAAATTCAGAGCCAGTACAATCTCAGGTTAAGAATAAGGAAAACCGTAACTCACAAGGTGGTTCTGTGCCGCAAGTCATTCTTCACAATAATATGCGGCAGTGTAGTATAATTATTAGGGAACTGGGTTTGTAACACAAAGGTTGCAAGTGGGGCACTGTCATTGTACCCTTGAGCAAGGTACTTAACCTGAACTGCTTCAGTAAATATCCAGATGTATAAATTGATTGTATGTAAAGAAATGTAAACTGTGTATTTACTCTGGATAAGAGAATCTGCTAAATGCTTGTAATATAATAATATACGACAGTGTAATATAATGGTTAGGGAACTGGGCTTATAACTCAGAAGTTGCAGGTTCGATTCCCAGGTGGGGCACTGCCGTTGTACCCTTGAGCAAGGTGCTCAACCTAAATCGCTTCAGTAAATATCCAGCTGTATAGATGGATTGTATGTGAATTGCTCTGGATAAGAATGTCTGCTAAATTCATAAAATGTAAAATGCATAGTACCTGGACATGCCTCTTCTAAAAAATTTAGTTCACTCCAAAATATAAATGAATAAAATGAAAAATCATATCAAATAAAAAAAGAATATATTCAAACCGTCCCTTTGCCTACGGCTTGCAGTCCTGTTTGCTTGTTCAACAGCGCCAGTGGCCCCTCCCTCACCTGGTTGCCATGGGGAACGCACGGCAGCGCGAGTGTCGCGGCTTCATGAGAAGGTGACATGGCAGAAAGGCCCGGGGGCCTCCGGGCAACCTTTGGAACTCAGAGCCGTGACCGAGCCCTCACCTGACAGGCGTCCGCGTTAAACATTCACCGCTCAGCCTGGCCATCTCCTGTCAGAACTCGTCTCTGCTCTGAAATCAGGTCTGATATCCTTCCCCCACCCCCACGCAGATAACTCATAGGGCAGGTAATTCTGTGGGATTTGGACGGCTTACTGTAGTGCCCTTTAGTTTTTAGTTTTTGCTATCGGGGCGTGGCAGTGTCATCATTTGAAGTGTGTATGATTAGTAATTAAAACATTAACCTGGTAAAGAGCAAACTTTGTACCCAGAAAGAAGATATGCGCTACTTTGTGGGGGGAGGGGCCTGCATTTACACCCCATCAGGACAAACTTGTGAGTGAAATCAGGCATGTGCAATGTCTTAAACTTTGTATGAAAGAGGTTGTTTTTTATTTATTTAGAAATTTAAGCACATGATTTGAGCTGCGTCACTTTTACACGCAGTGAACTCTGGAATAAAGGCTGGATCCTTTGCTTGGGTCGTTATACACCGGAGGTGGAACGTAACTAGTCACAACTAGCACCATAAACAAACCACTGAGAAATGCATTGTTTTGGAATATAAAAAAGAAAAGAAAAGACTGGAAAGCAGAGTAGGGTGTAGAATGCAGCAGCTGGCTTGCGGCAGGATTGAGCATGGATTACTGGGCTAATTCTTGGTGAGTTGGGGGGCTAATCCAAATTAGTTATTTCAGATCCCTGGCTGGACTGAGCGTGGGGGGGGTTGGAGGGTTGGGGGGTTTGGGCGGCTCTCCCTTCACAATTTTTTCAGGACACTGGTCAATCACTGGTGACATCGCTCCGTTGCCGTATTGATCGCGGGGTCGGGCCGCGGCCTAGTTGTGATGGAGGCCTGACTGATTGCTTTGTCTCCAGAGTCGGTGGGTAAACACAATGTCATTCCTTTGGCTCTGAGTTTTTAGACCAGACCCGTTTGCTGCCCGCCTCTTTTCCAAGGCTCACATCTCAGATTGGAGCGGGGTGGGGGGGTGCGATTCTCTCACTGCAAGATTGCAGCTGAGCTTCACATACCCCTTCGCCAATGGAACGAGTGCGTAGCATGCCTCGTGGCTTCGTCCCAAACTGTTTTGTCATCGCTACGAGGCGCAAACATGACGTGCTATTTTAAAAAAAAACATCCAGTGTATGACCAGTCGGTGGGGGGGGTTGATGTTTTTCCAAAATCCACCCAAACTGATCATTCTACCACACAATCCTAGAGCATTACCTCCTGTTCTCTGAAAAACACAGGCTTAGAAAACACCCCCCACGCCCTCGGGAGATACTTCAGGCCCAACATTGCTCGTTTGGTGTGCCAGCTCGATTGGAAAACCTCCAACAACAATAGGACGGATATTATGTTTTTTTTCTCAGCGTTTTTCATCGTTTGGAGCATGTCCTTTTTGAAAACAATCCCAGGACATGGAAGAGGATTTGACACCCACAGGGATCGCCAAACATGCACTTACATATAGATTTGCACCCAGGACTCTTTTGATTATTTTATAATAAGCGTAAATTAAAAAACTATCCCAGCTACGTAAGTGTTTATTCTCGCTGCCAAAAAAGGCTGTCAGTCTCAGGCCAGTTTACTGACCACTGCTGCAGGGATTCAGTTCCTGTCACCTTTGACCTGAGAGGAGAAACTCATCCCCCCCCCCCCACCCCTCAACTCCAGATTGAAGTGGAGAATTCCCCTCTGACTGACTGACTTAAATTTATGTGCTCCCTCCCCCCACCATCCCCCCCAGAACACCGTCTCTGAAGCGCAAAACTTCCTCTCCTCTGATTGGGCGTTCCAGGGCTTACAGGAAGTTCTGGGTGTATTTTTAGATTTCTTTCCTCCCTAGAACAACAACATCGCCAACAAAAAAGAGAGAGAGAGATGAGAGCAGGGGACAGTTTTATTTCCACAAACCGTGAAACAAAACTGAGAATCTGTTTGCGTGGGTGTGGGCGGGGGGGGAAGGGGGACACCTGCTTAGTCTCTATCATCGCCAAGTCGGCGGATGCTGCAGTCTCTCCTGCGTTTATGTCGACTGTCATCGTTGCAATGCCTCCTACATTGCACCAATTCAGGGCAGTCACTTACAAAACATAGAAAAAAGTGCATTTGTTCTTTCAGTGGGTTTATAAGAGCAGCCATACCTACAGAGAGGGACAGTTAACACTCTCTGTGCCAGTGACAGCGCAAACAGGAAGTGCTTCAATAAACTGTACTGGTGGCTAATCAACCATCCAGACAAACACATGCAGCTACCCTGTCAACATGTCAATGTATCCAAGCATTACATGAAGTGTGATATGAATTACATCACCTAAATCATGCAGCGTCTTCCCAACACATTAGAAATTACCATCAAAACACACTCAAAGCTAGCGATAAACACCATACCTCCAATACGCTAAGACTACACACACACATATTTCTTATTTAATTGTTTATTTGTCAGCAACGCAGCAAAAAGCATTGTTACAGTATTAAAAAAAGCAAACCTAAGATGAATTGCATTTGTGTTTATAGCCAAAGGCTAATTTCCACCATCTGTAAGACTACACCAATAAACTACAGAGAAATAAATAAATAAAAACAAACAAAGCAAAACACATGCACAGACACATTAGGAAAACTACATCCACTCAATACAGCAAAATTGAAAACAATAAAACAAAACACAAACCACTGCAAATGACACAAGTAGAGCAAACCACAGAGAGCAGCCATGTTATACCATTTTATATTTAAGCTTTATTTTACCAGGAAAGTCCCATTGAGGAAAATGATCTCTTTTGCAATAGGAGATGACCCAATAACAGCAAACAACATTACAACGAGGCATAAGTGCACAAAAAAACAAGTATCAGTACACACAATGCACACATACGTGCACAAACAAGCACACACAATGCACACGTACATGCACAAACACGCACACACAATGGCTTGTTTAACAACCTCATTTACAAAGATATAACTTGCTTGTAACACAAGTGTTTTGCACACACTCACATTGAGTTTCTGAAATGAGAGCATGGAAAAATAACAAGAAACAGAGACCAAAGAGCATAACACAGGGATCACAACAGAAAGGCCTCTGAGAACATCGCCAACACAATAATACACTGAGCACCTCGAGCTGTTGTTTCAGCGCAGCGCACGCACACAGATGCCCATTTAAAAATAATAATAATATAACAGGCCATTTAGCAGACGCTTTTATCCAAAGCGACTTACAGTAGTGAATACATACATTTTTCAGTATATGTGGTCCCAATGAGAATTGAACCCACAACCTAAGCGTCATCAGCGCCATGCTCTACCTACTGAGCCACACAGAACCACAGAATTGAACAAAATTAAAAACTTTAAGGTAATAACTGTGCTGGAACCTCGGTCCAAACATGGCTGAGTGAAGCAGCAGCCGCCTCTGCTCGTTCGTAATAATAAGAATAATAAGCAATAAGAAGTGCTCTCGGCCGCGTTCTTGCTGTGTGTGCACAAGGCCTTTTGGAATGACAGTTTTGCGTTATATAAAGAGCAGCAGTTTTTTGACATTGTTTGAAATGTCACCAAATTAAAGCGCCACACATCAAGATTTTGTTAGCCGTGTCGTTCAAAGGACGTAGCCGCGTCGAGACCGTGTCCTTTACAGATGGCCAAAGTCTGGCTGTTTATTGTTGTTGTTGTTGTTTTTAGTCGAAGCTACGTGTTATCTGGAATTCCCTGCAGACGCCATACAGACGGGTACAGAATGGGTTATTGAGGTAGTGGGGAGTGTATTGTATTCTTGCTCCTGTTCTTCCACGTCACACTTACGGAGCGGTTTTAGTTTCATCTCCTTACGCTTCTGTCCACACAAGCTGAGTTGGAACTGGAGCAAATCCACATCCTTTGGTTACGAAATACATCAGCCATTCTGACAAAAAAGCCTTTCACTGCCTAGTCGTGGCACAGCTGCTCTACAGGTAACTGCCTAAATCAAGGAAACACTTGTGTAAATGAATGGTTCTGGTGGCTCTGTCATGATATGGGGTGCATTTTCTTGCCATGGTTTAGGTCCACTCAACCCCTTAGAGGGCAGGGGAAATGCCAATAAATACAAAGCCATTCTGAGCAATCACCTTCATCCTGTGGTGAAGTATTATTGTCTCTTCCAGGATAACAATTCCCCCTATTCACAGGTCACGAGTGGTTACTGAATGGTTTGATGAGCATGAAAATGATGTAAAACATATGCCATGGCTGTCTCAGTCACCAGATCTCAACCCAATTGAACACTTATAGGAGATCCTGGAGTGGTGCCTGAGACAGCGTTTTCCTTCACTATCAACAAAACCCCAAATAATAGAATTTCTTGTAGAAGAATGGTTCTCCAATAGAGTTCCAGACACTTATAGAATCAATGCTGGTAGCTTGTGGTGGCTCAATTAAGACACTATGTTGGTATTTCCTTTATTTTGGCAGTTACCTTTATGTACTGTCTATGATATTCTGTTCCGAGAACACTGAACATGTGTCTGTTGTATTGGCTGGAGGTCAAAGGTCAAAGTTGAAGGGCCGTGGTTGAAGACAGGAGGATCCACACCTGGCACAGGAAGGCAAACAGCACCAGAACAAACTTTTAGCAGCAGGACCTCTACAACCAGGGCGATTGCCACCAAGCCAAGACACACTGTGATGTACCAACCTCTTTGGTGCCAAACCACAAGTACAGCAGTAAAGCAGGCATGCAAACATATGGCACTGCTTGGTTCCAGTTTGGCAGTCACAGTCTGTCTTTGCCGTATTTTACCCTGTACCTAGACAAGGAAGAACACAGGAGGACACAAGGAACACAGGAGCTGAATATTTGATCAGTGTACAGGTACATCTCTAGTCACGTATCAGTCACTGAGATCTGGCTCTTCTGCAGTCTGGGCTTGGCCAGTCGGTATATCTAACACAGGTGGGGGAAACCATTGGGCAGGTGCAGGTAGAGGCACAAGAGTCCGCTCCTGACCCGAGTGGTCATGGTCCGTGTGCCATGACTGCTCGAGCCCTCTAGCAAATTCCACCATGAAACCGAGTTTGCTCCAATCAGAACGCAGCCCTGAAGCCAGCCAGGAGAACAGCATTTCCACATAAAGTAACATGATTCAACAATAACAAAGGCAAGAGGACAAACTACAGCCCTAAGACACCTGATCTCTCTCTCTCTCACACACACACACAACTACACACAAACTCTACCTCTCTATTTACCTCTCTCTCTCTCTCTCTTTCACACACACACACACACACACTCTCCCTCTCTATTTAACACTCTGCTCCTTCTCTCTACTTTATTGGCAGGAAATACCTTTGTAAATATTGGCAAAGCATACAGCAACACATCTAAACATTGACACAGATGACAAATCTGGATATTATACAAATATCCTTGATGTATAAACACTATACAACTAGGATAACCATAATGAGAACTAAATTAATAATGAAATAATAACACTAATACCAAAAACAACAATAATGGTAATAAAAATGATTCTTATTATTTTATCTTTCTGTCTCTCGTTCTCTGGCTCAGTTTCATTCCCTTCTCTATCCAGAGTCAATGAGCTAATGCTGTGGCATGTATTTTCCCAGCAAGCACTGCTCCTAACCCCCCCATGCTGTAAACATGGGGGTAAATTACATACAATGAGCCCATGAGCAACAAAAACACTGGCTCTGCACAAACAGGCTTCTGAGCCAAGCTCTGTGCAGGGTCCTGCTGCAGTGATGGCCGCCACTGACGACAATGTCATCTTCTCTCTCAGCCTGATAAAGAAATGTGAACACATTGAAGGAGGAAATGACCCCCACCCACCCACTCACAACTGAAACCCTGAGGAATCAAAAACAGCAGCTGCCCAAAAAGAAAGAAAAAAAGAAGAAAAAAACCGACAGCAACATGCAACAAATCTTTTTTTTTCAATTACTTGTATTTTTTGGTTTGCGAGGGAAGAGTTAATATTATCTGCATCAGCATGAGAGAAAGACAGAGAAAGAGGGAAGGCGAGATCCCTCATCGTCTCTCTCTGAAGACGTTAAGTGAAAACCCGCAGTGTATTGTGGGTGTGCGTTAACTGCGGGTCTCCTCGGGCCACGTGCTTGAGCCATGCCTCTCTGGAGTGTCACTCTGCTATTTTCCACGCAGTGTGTTTTAACCTCCAGGATCCTGTTGCAGCATAACGACTTTCAGCTAACGAACTGTGTCTTGTGCAAGGACAACCCCCCCTTCCCCTTCCCCATCTACACCTCCCCCTCCCACCTCCCCCATCCCAGGGCTCCATGCTGGGCCAGAGGAGGGTATGGTGAGGTGAGGTGTAGATGGGGGAAGGGGGAAACGGGTGGAGGGGGGGGTGGTTGAGGATCTTGGGGGGGAAGGGGGCTGGTGTGGTTTCAGATCTTGCACAGCAGTTACCATGCCGATGCTGCAAAGGGGAACTTCAGGAGCGAAAACAAACATGAGAAATAACGGCTTCCACACCGCAGGCTGTGAAAGACACTGGGGGGTTAGTTGGGGTTAGGGAAAGGGAGGGCGGCGGAGCGACGGTAACATCCGCAGGTGTTGGGGGGTGTTTTATACCCCCTTGCTCACTGACACTGAAAAAAAGGCAGGTTTGTGGAAGTTCTCAAGAAGAAGGGTGTTGGAGAAGAGTGGAAATATGGACATTGCAAATTGCTGTCCAACCAATGTTGGACAGCCAAGACCTCAAAATCATCTTGATTGTCTGCTTCTTGGGCAAATTATGCCCTGAAATATTTCCTTCTTGCCCACAGCTTTGATGTGGACAGACGCAACGTTGTTACGCAACTCGTTGACCCCGTGCTGACCTCCTAGTGACCAGGAACAGCCCAGTGAGGGTGCATTGTTTCTGTACTTTTTGTTACCATGGAACCTCTCCTCACTAATATTACTAGCTAGTCAATTCACTACCATCTTGGTGACTGCACTTCACAATTCAATTTAAAAGCAGCAACAGCATAGTTTAACGTAGTTTGATATTCCACAGTCCCCCTTTGTCTCAGGGGTGAGAACACAACCACAGATGAAGTTCAACGCCCTGAATTAGCCTCACTTGTGGCCCCACTACACCCAGGAAAAGATTATGGAAAGAATAGGTGGCCATTTAGCCCCTGGCTTCTCCAAGTTTATATTTCAACAGCGGATGAGGGGTGATTGAGATTTTGACCTGCATTCAATCAATGTTTTGTCCAAAAGTGTTGGTTTTTGTTCTCACAAACAAAATTGGCAAGTACAGCAGTCACCAAAATTATTATTTTAAAAAATTGTGTTTGGATTTTTTTTTTTAAGTAACATTCGCCTTTCTTTGTCAGCAGTCAAAGTTTTCAATCAAAATTTGTCCTTAACTTGACAAAATGTATGTATGTACAAAATGTACATTTTTACCAAATGTAAAAATGTAAGTACTTGTTATTTTCTTCACAAACACAGTTGGGCCGAGTTCAACGTTCAACTAAATCAACTCGGCCCAAACTGTATTTGTGAAGAAAAACTAACTGTAAACTGCATTTATTTGTTATTGAATGTTAAGGACAGATTAATCTTTGAATCTAAGCCAATGACACCAGCCTTCACATTCTCAAGGACCCCTCATGTTATCCGCATCTTGAGTGGCCAAAAGAAAAAACCCCAGAGTGAATTGACCTGGACGATCACATGGTCTGAGTTTCTGTCTCCCTCCAGCTCTCTTATCACCAAGTGTATCGCCATGGCAGCAAAAATGATATCACCCCTTTGCCTGCTCTGAGCCTAAACCATTTAACATGCTGTGGCAGTGTCATGCTAACGATAGCACCTCCTGCCTGGGGGAACGGGAGGGGAGGGAATGCCAAATATCATCCAAAACTGCTTCCTGCTCCGAGTATCGGTCTTGGAGAGGACGGCAGATTCCTTCACATGAGTATGTAGCAAGGTGATTGCACTGCTGCTGCGAACCTCATACTGGTGCGATTGCTGGCTGCCTTTTGCAGGTTGCAATATTTTTATATTTTGGATTTCAGGTGTTTTTATTTGGTTTTGCTGGGAGGCATCTTATGTGCCGCACAACAGTGAGTCAGACAAAGGTTGAGCCTTCATTAAGTATTTATCTTGCACCGTCCTGCACCCCCCATTGGGCCAGGGCTGAAGCGTGCATGCCAAACAAATGGCTGTGTTCCAAAGGCAGGGAAAACAAATTCCACCCAATACCTTGAGTGCAAACAAAAACAGAGAGGAATGACCACATTCCAGGCTGCCAGAACACAGGCGACTCGCTGGAGGTTTAGAATAACACACCATATCTCGAGCGGAAGGTCATGGCGGAGGCACTCAAACAGGCTAGCTCAGCTTGAATGGAAAAGGCTGGTTAGCATAGCCCCTCAGACTCCCTTGGCTAAGCTTGGAAAGCTAGTTAGCATAGGCCCTCAGGCTTCATTGGCTAGCTTGGCTAGGCTGGAAGAGCTAGTTAGCATAGCCCCTCAGACTTCCTTGGCTAGCTTGGCTAGGCTGGGAAAGCTAGTTAGCGTAGCCTCTCAGACTGCCTTGGTTAGTTCTGCCGAAAATGTATTCGCTCATGAAGTGGGTGCAGGGCTCAGAAAGTTTGAGCACCCCTGATGGAACATTTTATTTTTATGGTTGTGTTTTTATTTGGGATTATTTACTGACTTGAGCTGTTCAAAGTGTGTGCCGTGGGCATATTATTGAGAGTCAGGGGAGCAATGTGCACTTTTGGAAGGGGGGAAGACAACAGGTAGTGTGCCTTACACAGCAGACCTGTCCTGCAGGCTGCAACCAGTTTGAGCACTTAACATGCAAATGTTTCAAATGGAGCACAGCAAAGGTCTCACATGGAACCCCCCAACCCCCTCCCCTTTCCACTTCCCCTCTGCCCATGCACACACACACACGTGTACACACACACACACACACACACAACTCAACATTTTCCTGGAAAAAGACACGTGCCACTGTCTGCTTACCAGCTATAGGTGAGTAGGCCCCTCCCCCTGACACAGCCCTCTGGAAAACGTCCGTGAGGGGGAGGTGTTGGGGGCAGAGAGCACCGTGAGAAGGCAAACTCAGGAACAAATTTGAGTCTTGATGTTGAGAACCCGCTCGTTGCAGGGCACACAACCAGCCATCTAGGCCCTGTCCCTGGCTTCTGGATTCTGAGAGGAGAGGGGGGAGGTTGTTGTTTGTGTGCTTCTGATCCCAGCAGCTGTGAAAGGAATTACGTGTTCATGGTCATGCCTCTTCTTCCCCCCTCGACTTTCACGAAACGCAACACGCCTTGCCTTCAACACACACACACACACACACAAACAAAGAATTAAGATTCCTGTGACTGAATTTGGTGTGTCAACACAGGACAAGTGCCCTCTCTCTCACCCTGCTTCTTGCATGAAATGTATCCCTGTAAACTTCTGACTTCTGTGACTACTCCAAATCTTTTAATTTTTGGGGGGGAGGGGCATTGCAGCTCAAATGCAATTTTATCATAATTGCTTTGGGTACAGAGGCAGGGGTGGGGGGGGGGTGTTGGCTATAATTACAGAGGCAGAATTGTATTAGTCTCGCTGTGACGATAAACACATAAAAACTCTCTCTCACTGGAAAATGAACACAGAGAGAGAGAGAGAGAGGCAGAGAGGGGGGAGAGAGAGGGAGAGAGAGGGAGAAAGGAGCACATGAAAGGGAGTAAACAAAAGCAAAGAAGGCAATAGGAAACCGGAGTGATAAACAGAGAGAGAGAGAGAGAGAGAGGGAGACAATGGAAGTAGAGAAAAGCCATTGGAGGAGAACAGAACGGGCTCTTATCTGTGGCACAGACATTCCGAGTCCCTGTGGGGCACACCCCTCTCTGCCTGCCTGTCAGGCACCACACAAACATTCCGTTCCCAAGGGGCCATCCCTGCAGTTAATGGGTTTCAAAAAACCCCTACGCATTCACGAGGAGAAAAGGGAGTAATAATAATTAAAGAGTCCTCGTTAACTAAAACGCAAGCAGTCTGTGGCCACGCCCCCTTGAGTTGGTCCATCTTGCGGCCCTCGGCCACAGGTGTCCGTACCTGTGAATGGACCAGCGTTCCAGTTCTGGATGTTCCGTTCCTCCGATCGTCTGGGGCCTGGCACCATGCCCAATATCCATGACAACATAGGGCCCTGCTGAGTCCCGGAACACTTGCCGCATGCTCTCCAGTGCCTGTGGGAATTGAGTGTCCGACCAGCTGATGTTTTAATGAGTTGGGATTGGGATTGGGTGGGGGGCCAATTCAGCATGTTTCCCGAAGCAAGGCTTATAATAGTGTTACTATTGCGCTTTCCCTCTGTGTGTGTGTGTGTGTATGTGTGTGACCATCTCTTCCTTGTTCCGTTTGTCAGAGCCTTGACGATTTGAGCGCGCATTCCTCCCTGTCTAACTTCAGAAGGTGGGGGGGAGTCACGTGCTGATGTAGTGGTCTGATATACATACACTATTCAACATATGGAATGTGATGGTTGTTTCTCTTCTTTTCTTTTTTTTAAACCATGTGAAAACGACCTGGTGTAAAAGGTGAGTGAGCCAGAGCCTCTTGTCCCTGTCCTCCAGTGAAAGCAGGGGTGTCATATTTAAAGAGCCATTGTGCCTTTATTTTTACCCCGCTACTCATTATCTGTGTCCACTTCATGCACTTTTAATGCCCATGTGTGAATGGGTTTTCAGCCCAGAACAGGGCCCTGTGTGCTGAGCGTGATACAGCAAAACAATGAGACACTTCACACTGCTGAATGGAGATGCCACAATGGAGGACTTCTCCTCCAAACTTGCACATACTAAGGGCCCATTGATATCCAGGGGACTGGGAGGCCAGCACATGAGGAGGAACCAGAGCAGGGCACACTATCATGTCTGGAGAAAAAAATATTTACGCAGAGAGCCTTTACAGCACCACTGTGTCCCCGAGAGAGGGAGGCGAATGGAGAAATGTTTCGTTAATTGGAGAAGAGGTTAAACGAGTACACCACATAAGCCCAATCCAGGGGTTGGCAGTTACATTGCACACAGACAAAAACCCTGTGGTCACCTGGGCTGGAGGACAGAGCAGAGTGTGGTGCAGGTTTAAATAAATAAATAGAGAGAATAAATGCTCTGCGCACATTTTAATGCTCCCGGGTGATCATTTATTGGCCGCGCAACAAACATAGTGTGGTGTCTGTCTGACCTTCACTGTGTGGTTGGTGACCCCTCTCAATGCCGACAGATCCGATAGGAGACATGTTTCAGCCTGCTGGCATTCAATTCAATGGCTAAAGTCCTTCCCTCTGATGTACAGGTAGCTGTCAAAATAAAGGAAACACTTGAGCAAATGCGGGATACAAAGTATATTGAAAACAATAGAAAGAAATAAGAAAAATATGCCGCCTCCAAACTCGTTGCTCAGAGGATTGAGATTTTATTTTGTAAATTAATGCGTTTTTAGTCGTTTGTCACCAATCGATAATACAAATAGGCTACATAGTACGACACACACGTACACTCCTCGCAAAACAGCAACATAATACCAAAACGTATTAATTGCAAGACTAACCGCGGACATAAAACACGAATACTGAAGGCCACTCGAGATCAGCCATGAGACACGCATAGCATTTTACAACAACAACAAAAATAGTACGCGATGAACAGGTTTGGTGAGATTGCAGCGCGGACCGTCTCACAGGTACGCCTCAGTCTCTTGCACCGGGTGCGACTTTGTCAGCAGTTAGCGCTTGCCAAACTCCAGCAAGCCCACAATGCGTGACTTTCACATGCATAACGTCTCCTCCCGCACTGAATCTCTGCCTGATGAGCTGCTAACAACAAATGTGCATTGCCCCCCCTCCCCGCAGGCGATCCACAGCCAACCCACAACAAATAAACATTGCGGCTGCATATTATTGATTATTCATCCACTTATCAACTGGATTTTAAGTAAGGGGAGATCTGCATACAAACTAAACATACTGATTTAAATGTACCTACTTTGTACTGAGGAAGAGGCAAACATCTGAATCCAAACTAAGGATAGCAGCTAAAACAAAGACTTTTCTCTTTCTATGTAAGTATGCCTCCATATCAGGCCCTGGTGGTAAAAACTTTTTTTAATAATTGGCGTTTTTTTGTTTGTTGTTTTTAATTTTTATTGATTTAGTCAATAAAAATTTAGTTTATTGAAGTAGTTAAGAAGTATTTTCTTCTCACAGCCTGTTTATAACCCTTTCATGGCACCTTACACACATATATATATATATATATATATATATATATATATATAGTATTCAGTATATATATATATATATATAATTTTTTTTTAAACTAACCTTTACACCTACGTGCTTCCTGGGAGACACGTATTTTTTCCAGAAGAAAGTAAACACTCGAAGGCGCACACGTGCACCGGGAGAAGGTGATTCGTGCGCCGCGCGCGTAGCCACACTGCTGCCCAGAATAGCTTGAGCATTCCATTCCCCCCGCCCCTAGCGCGTCATGCAGCCTCGCGCTGCACAGCAGAGCGGCGCGTCACATGGCCTCTCGCAGCGCTCTGTGAAAATTTGCCTCTCACAGCGCTCTGTGAAAACATCGCCTTCACAGCCTGGACACCTTTTGGCTGGGGGGGTGTTTTCTCGGGTCACTGTTTTTTATGTGTCTTTGTATCCCGTGCCATGCCCTTGTTTGGACTCCAGGGCAGTTTTATTTGCTATAGTGTAAAGTGACCAGAATTAATGGCAGAAACCACATGCAGTCCTGTGATAGCAAAGGAACCAGGACATGAACGACAGTTTGTATAGGAAAAGACTGTCGTAACATCCATTTCGTATTGGTTTACAGAGGGCTCTTTTCATGCAAGAGATTAGTAATTGAAAAATGTGTTTGCGTATGCGTTGAAAACCTGTTTGAGTGAAAAATGATTAGATGCATAGGCTACCATTAAGAGTACAAAAGGACTTGCATATGTCCAAACCAATGTCAATTTGGACGGCAGACTATTGCTTCCACATTCTGTGAAAACTATTTCACTTTAACCAAAACATGGGCGCTTTCCAATAAGAGGTCGTCAAAACGGACACATTTGAGCTACATAGATGTGTAAACCCATTGGCTAATATATTTTTTTCCACTGGCCTACATTGTTATAAAAGACAAACTGCAAAACTACCAATCTGTGTCGGTCGACCTTTTTCAACTAAATAAAAACAAATAGGAGGGTAACTAATTGGCTACTGTCTTTCACTGAGTGCACCGGGCTATTTTCTTTGCACAATGATTAAAGTAGGGCCAATCGCGACAAAGGATACGAGAGGACGGGAGCTCCACCTCCCTCTCTCTCTGCCTGCCTCTGAGCTTTTTAGATGTATATAATCCCCGAGTTGACCCAGAAAATAGGCACTCGTTTCAAGATCTGATGCGGCTTGTCTTTGTGCTCCAGCAAGAGTATGAAGTTTAACCCCTCGGAATATATGTTCTAATCATTCGGAGCCTCTCGCAGTGCATTGTAAAACTAAAATAAAAACCCCCGGAGAAATAGCTGTAGCTAAGAGACTGAACTTTCCGACAAGAGGACGCGCTATACTGGTATGTATATTTTATGAAGATAATACGCGGCTGAGGTTGTGTTCTGTGGCTGGAGGAGGTAGATCCATTGTTAGCTTCTTCTTATTTTTTTACCGTCTTCGGTTCAGCAACAGAAACCTGGCTGGGTTATTATTACGTGTAGCTACCGGACATTTTCATGCTTGAGGATTCTTTAATTTCATTCATGTTATTGTTTAATTAAACCCTGTGTTGGTTGTATTGGTCTGTGTTAAAGAAACGATTTGAGTCTGTGTGAAACGTTTATATATACATATATATATATATATAATATGACTAAATCATCGAGGGAAATGTTAAAAATATAGCCGTAGAACGTTGTTCGCTTGGTATGTTGTCGCAACACTTCTTTGTTGCATCGTCTTTTTCTTTTTTTTTTTGGCGAGAAAGACAGCCGGTTTTGTAATCGAATTAACAATACGTGCACAATGTTGTTGGTTTGTCTTGATTTAAAATGGTTTTATCGACTGGCTGAACGATTACTTGCTTTTGCCCGACCATTTCATTCAATTTGTGTATCCGAAATAAAACGTTGAGAGCAAGCAGGAATCGGTCTTATTGATAAAGACACAAAGAACTACCAACCGGGGGGGAGTAACGCGGAGGGCACCAAGGAGCTCTAGGTAGTGTTTGCAGACAAATGGAAATATGTTGATCTTTGTTTTCAAGCAAACGTCTCTCTGGAAAGAACTGCACGAAGTCAAATTGTCTTTATCGTTCCGAGAAGGAAGATCTAACCTAGCTATGCACCAGTGTATTGGGTTTAGCAATTGGCTGCGTTCGAATGAAAAATATATATCTGAACATGACAATGGCATTCGGTGTGCTTGCGTTACAATGTAGCACAACTGCCGCTTTTATTTCAAATGTAATGTTTGTGCTATCCTTGAATGTAAGAACAGCGACTGTCTGGTACTTTTGTTATGTATCCATTTTCAAAACGATGATGCAGGATCGCTGTCGCACGGTGGCTACACGCTGAAGAACGCTTCATTGGCACGAATTCTATTTTATAGTCTACTCCAATGTGTGTTGTAGTTGTCGTAATCGATCGCCGATCAGCCTGGCTAATCTAATGCGCTACTCGGTTGCTCGCCGTTCTCTCGCAGAATGCATTACTTGCACTTCATAAATATGTATACGCCGTTTTCCACGTTTGCGTCGTCGCCCTAAACACACCAAAAAACTAACCAAGTTTTGAAACCGAAAAGGGGTCGAAAACATGTCAGTTTCGCGATAGCCATGCCACACCGAATAGTCCTAATTTTCCAGAGGCCTTTGGAAGCTAACACAACGCGTCAGCGCTGCATGGCTAATTCGAATCTCACGATGATACGCCGTTTCTAGAACCATTCTATATATTCGAGTATACGTTGGACCTTCTGCGTTTGTAATGCATTGGGTAGTTTTTTGTTGTTTAAGTCAAAAAAAAGTTCAACCCTTTAATCATTGGTCCCCTTCCCTCACTCAGTGACTGGAGGAAAAAGCCATGGCCGACCATCTGATGATGTCGATGAACCACGGTTCGGCCGGAGGGGGGCTACACGGGTACAGGATGGGGATGAACGGCGGGCTCCAAGGGGGCCCCCAGCAGCACGCACCCCCAGCCAGCCTCCGGAGCCTGCCCAACGGGCAGATGATGCACTTCGTCGGGGGGCCCCAGGGCAGCATGGAGGCTGGGATGAGGCAGCGTCCGGGGATGGTGGTGGGTGGCCTCAATGGGCAGATGAGCGGGGGCCAGATGGGCCACCACCACCCGATGAACGGCAACATGATGTACAACGGACAGAGCCACCAGCAGCAGCACCATCACCCCCAGCAGCCACAGCAGCAGACTCCGCACCACCTGCACCATCACCCGCAGCAGCAGCAGCAGCAGCAGCAGCAGCAGCAGCAGCAGCCCCAGTACATGGCTGGAGGCCTCACCTCCCAGCAGCTCATGGCCAGCATGCACTTGCAGAAACTGAATACCCAGTACCATGGGCACCCGCTCGGGCTCATGAACGGGAACCACATGGGGGGCGGAGGGCCGCAGTACCGGGTCGGGTCAGCCCAGCTCGCCGGGATGCAGCATATGGGTGGCCCGGCGGCACTGGGCCTCAATGTCATGGACACGGACTTGATTGACGAGGAGGTGCTGACGTCCCTGGTCATGGAGTTGGGGCTGGACCGGGTGCAGGAGCTGCCCGAGCTCTTCCTGGGCCAGAATGAGTTCGACTTCATCTCGGACTTTGTGAGCAAACAGCAGCCGAGCAGAGTCAGCTGCTGAGAACGAGAGAGGGAGTGAGGAAGAGAAGGAGAGACTGAACACGGGAGAGAAGAGGAGGGGGTGGGGGCGCCAGAGCATCAGGGCTTGGCTGCAGGACACAAGCGGGGGATGACAATCTTTCTGTTTTAGTGTGTGTTCCCACGTACGTATGTGTATGTGTGTGCGTGTGTACGTACGAGTAGCTGTACACACACATTCCCGTGTGTGACGGTGGGTTTGGTTACCAACGGAGCCAATCAGAAGCCTTGGATTTGCCACCACCAAGATGCCCCCCATCGCCGATGGGATTCTCTGATTTGGCTGCCCCCCACGGTTCTGTGGGAGGGGTAAGGGGGGCACTGGGCACTCTCGCCTTTCCTGTATCATCTAACAGGAAGCGATGAATGTAAAACCTCATTCTGCAGGATTTCAGAAAGCCACTCAGAGAACAATGTGCAGATGCTGTTGCTAACACCTTGGAATGGACACCCAGGTTCTACGGCAGTTTTAAAGAAATAAAAAA
Organism: Aldrovandia affinis; assembly: GCA_029706075.1. Taxonomy (NCBI): domain Eukaryota; kingdom Metazoa; phylum Chordata; class Actinopteri; order Notacanthiformes; family Halosauridae; genus Aldrovandia; species Aldrovandia affinis. Next base: position 940,989 of record JAINUG010000218.1, read on the forward strand.
ACAAACAAAAACAAAAAAAACAGACAACAAAAAAAAAGTATTTATTCATCCCCATCACTGAGTTTTGGACATCGAATATGCTGGAAAGCGTTGGTGTTCTCCTGAACTTTGGCTGGTTTAGAGGGGTTGTATGTATTTGGATAGGGAGGGGTGGGTGGGGGAGGGTAGGGGGGGATGTCTCAAAGCTGGGTTGATTTTTTATTTGTTGGTTTGAGGCCTGGTGCTTCACAACCAGCTCCAATAAGACCAATCCATCGATCTAGGAATTTATTTTTGGGGGGGTCTCGCAGGGAACTGAAATGATGACATTAAGTAGGAATATTAAGAACTTGCATGTAAAACCTAAAGACCCCACACAACTCAAATACAGATGTACATGCTAATTTACATTTTTATTTATTTAATTTGTCCTATTTTGCTTTTCCCCAAAGAGAATTATAAGACCTCAACAACAACTCTTACGTGAGCGTTAGATTTTTTTTTTTTCCTTCTCCCCCCACAACATGTCTGGTGTATTTTTAATGAGTCAGTCCTAATGTGTTCAATATTAATTTTCATAAACATGGCTATTCTGTAGTTTGTGTCCCTCCATGACCCATTTAGATTTCTGCCCTTGCTGGTGGCCGGTGTCACTGGTGCTTCATTTGACACATCTCTGTAGATGCCAGATCCAAAAAGAAGAGGTGTGGCTGTTATGAACTTCACCTGTGACAAATGGACCGATGCTTTCTGAGCTGTAGAACTGCCTTAATTAAGCAGCCTTTATTTACCATGGCTTGATTTTCCTCTTGCGTGTGCGTGGGGGGCGGATCTCTTTTGAGCAGGTTTTTTGGGTACAATAAAGATGGCCAAGTCGTACTTGTGGCCTGCTTCCAACGTTTAATTGTACAAGCATGAAAGATGGTGAGAGAACAAGGAAACCCATTGGGGGATGGATGGGGGGGGGCACCACCACCACCACCACCTTATTATTATTTTTTCCTTTTTTGGGGGGTTTCGGTGGGTAGTGACAGAGGGCTAAAACGGACATGCACATGACTCTCTTGGGGCCGTGCATAATTTAGGCAGAGAATACCATCTGACACACTTGCCCTGCTGTCCGGCCGGACACGAGTCCTCGGCGATTGCCTTTAACACTGTGTCGGAACATGAGCAAAACCGCTAGAACTGTGCGTGTGTGCGGATCAAGCCTGTTTTTGTCCTCCGTGCCATAGCGGGTCGGATCGGTCTGTTTAGGCCCACGCTGACGCTCGGAGGCGTCGTTGGCAGTGGGGTGCGAAGAGTGCAATGCCTTCTCAGCCGCTCTGCTGGATTTGCACAGCTACTGTGTCCTTATGACCCGAGCCACCTCTCCACACACTGTGCACATTATTCCATGGGAACATTTTAGGTTTTGTGTGACATTAAACTTGAGTTTTTTTGGGGGTCTGCTCCCTGTGTGTTTGCTACTGCTCTGGCGAGCTTTAAACCACAAGATATTCTCTATTACATCCCAAGTGCGTTTTCACTTCTGCCCCGGTCATTTTGTATTTAACATGGTTCTATCACGCTTCTTTACTGCGATTCACGAATAGCCACGCTTTTGTGATGTTATTTACAATTGCTATAGCAGCGCACACGGTCACTGCGCTTCCGCTGTGCTGCACGCTCGCTACCTGAGACTGCCGAGGCCTGCTGTTACCTGCTGCAGGAGCGGAAGGGGAGGAATTCAGGAGAATGACCTGGGCGGAGGGGTTAAGTGGCAGCGGCTGGGGGGTTAATCTTCCCCGTCCCCCGTCCCCCACAGGCACACTGACGCGGCCCAGGAAACAATGTCATTTTCTGCCAAACGCTGACAAGGGAGGAAGTTCTAAAAGAAATGACACTTGACGGCGGGAGTCAAAATACCATCCGGGTCATTTCCTGTTTGAGCTTTCACTTGGAAGGGAGGGAGGGGGGTGACATCTGGGAGCCATCTCCAAACAGGCAGCAGGGAAGCTACACCATTTCTTTTTTTTTTTTTTTTGGTGTGGAACACCGCCAACAAGCAAAATACAGAAGGTGTCCTTCGGGTTGTAGAGTCATCCCACAGAATTACTGGTTTCTCTGCGGTGTGCAAAGATCGATTGCGTTTTCCCCCTGCCCCACCCCGCCCCACCCCACCCCACCCCACTCACCTCTCCCTACACTTAATTTAGGTTAGCACCCACTTTTTTTGTTTTTATGTTCCTTGACTCTATTGGAAGAAAATGTATTTATTTTCAGCAATAATAAAGTATTTATTTAATGAACAATGAATGTGTTTGGGTGTCTCTCTTTAAACTTTAAACTCTCTTTAAACACATCAGGACGTGGCTCGAGCACCGGTTCCAAGCAGCCATATTTGAGAACGTCTTTCAGGTCCATGGGTCTTGGGTGGGATTATCTCTCTCCTAGCACTAGGGTTGGGGGTTAATTCCATTTCAATTCAGGCCATAGTGTTCAATAAGGATTTTTCCATTAATGGGAAAAAAAGATCTAACATAACATGTCGTTTAGCAGAAAATGCATATATCTCTTAGTATATGTAGACCCAATGGGAATTGAACCCACAACCTAAGCATTGTCAGTGCCATGCTCTACCTACTGAGCCACGCAGGTATTTCATTTAATTCCCCCCCCAGTTATGGTTGGAATGAAAATCATCATACACAGGGGGTCCTCAGGGCCGAGGTTGGGAAGGACTGTTCTGCACACACCTCTCCTCTGCTGTCTGAGGTAAACAAGGTCATGCTAGCTGGCTATACTGAGGTTATAAACCTGCATGTGGTTGGGGAGAGGGGGTGAGGGGGAGGTCTGGGAACTATCGTTTGTAGCAACAAGAATACAATATTTTGGCCCAGCGTAACTTGTTTGCCTGAATGTGGGGGATGGGGGATATGACTGTTGAAGTTTGAAGCCCTGAATGCTGTGAGCAGATAAAGGAGTGTGTGGCTTTTCTGACAGTTTACTGTATGACTCTTGGGGGAGGGGGAGGGGGGTTAACTGGCAGTATCCATGCCTGGGGAAGGCCCTGCTGGAAATCGCAAACCGCTGCCACGTGTGTGTGTGTGTGATTGTGTGAGAGAGAGAGTGTGTGTGTGTGTGTGTGTGTGTGTGTGTGAGAGAGAAGAGAGTGTATGTGAGTGTGAGTGTGAATGTGTGTGTGTGTGTGAGAGAGAGAGTATTCAGACCCCTTCACCTTTTCCACATTTTGTTATGTTACAGCCTTATTCTAAAATGGATTTAAAAAATGTTTCCCTCATCAATCAATTAGTCCAGAATGCTGCCGCTCGTCTGGTGTTCAAGGCCCTTCTTGCCCGGTTACTGAGTTTGGCCGGACGGCCAGCTCTAAGAAGAGTTGTGGTGGTTCCAAACTTCTTCCAGTTTATAATGATGGAGCCCACTGTAATCCTGGGGACTTTCAATGCTTTAGTAATGTTTTTATACCATTCCCCAGATATATACCTCAACACAATTTTATCTCAGAGGTCTATGGAGAGTTGCTAGGACTTTATGGATTGGCTTTTGTTCTGAAATGCACTGTGAACTGTGGGACCTTATATAGACAGGTGTGTGCCTTTCTAAAGCATGTACAATCAATTGAATTTGCCACAGGTGGACTACAATCAAGTTCTAGCAAACATCTAAATGGATATGATTTTTTATAAATGTGAAAAACAGGATGCATTCTGAGCATCCAATTTTCGATTCCTGGTGTCATAGCAAAGGGTCTGAATACTTATGTAAATGTGATATTTCTGTTTTTTTTATTTTTATAAATGTGAAAAAATATGGGCATTGTTTTGTATATTGATGAGGAAAATATGAATTTAATCAATTTTAGAATAAGGCTGTAACATAACAAAATGTGGAAAAAGTGAAGGGGTCTGAATACTTTCTGGATGCACTGTATGTGTGTGTGTATGTGAGTGTGAATGTGTATGTGTATGTGAGAGAGAAAGAGAGAGAGTGTGTGTGAGAGAGAGAGAGAGAAACAAGGTCAGGCACACAAGGGGCAGCATAAGTTCTTACACTCCTCATTCATCATTTATCATCATCATTGTTGTTTTGCATTTGTGTTTAGAATGTGTCTGTGTGTGGTTTAACCCACTCTTCCTCATGAGCAGTGAATAGTCAATGGCCTCTTGTTGTATCTTGTACCTGAGTCTGCTATTCGTCTGGGGCCCAGTCCAATAAGGGTGTGACGAAAACCGTTTATGCTACCTCTCTCTCGGTCTCGTTTTCCTCCTTTCTCACTGACCACCTGCGACAATACCGTCACTGCCCGGCCCCGCCCTCCACCAGCACAAAGCAACATTCTCGGTTTAAGTCAAAACCAAAACTGCACCAAAAAAACTCACATAGAAGGAAATAAAGAAAAAGAAGGCATGACATTTGAAAGTGATGGTAAAGGAAGAAGAAGAAGAGGAACAAAAACCCTGGAAATTCTTGCTTGAATTAATAACTGAAATCATCATAAAGCCCAGAAAAATTCTTCTGATTTATTTCAAAACTGAAATGAAAGAATGTCTCTGTTGGCGCTAAAGAGCTGCTGAGCAGAAGACTTGAGTGTTGATGGAAGGGGGGGCTGTAATCCAAAGCTCCTTGCCGTATGTCCGTCCGTCCGTCGGTCGCCCAAACCCTCGGCGGCGTTTCTCAGCCGCTAAGAAGCCGTTCTATTTACAGCCGATCCAGCTGGTGCGGAGACCGGGCACACGCTAAGCCGCGTCTCAGGTTCCCGTGGTGACGAGGGGGGGGCAACCGTTTTCTCACGTAATGCATGGGCTGTGCTCTCTCTTTCTCTCTCTCTCTCAGCTCCAGCCCTGTATCGCTTTCAATCAGATTAAACTGCCACGGCCTGAAGAGAAAACCCCACAAATAAGCAGAAGCGCACATCCCTCCCCCAACTAGAATCGAGCCGTGCGAGAAAAAACGGTTCCCACGCCACATGATCGTAAAAAAAGATCACAGACTTTCCAGAGTTTTTGGGGGGCTGCTAAACCCCCTTAAAGTTAAACAAGAAGATACTTTTTCTCTTCTCTTCTTTTTTCAAGCCGATTCAACCAAATTTTTTTCTAAGAGCACCCTATAGTCTTTTTACTATATTGACTCTCCAACAAAAATGTTTTCTCATTTAGTTGTCAGTTAGCTTGGCTATTGGGCAACTGGGCAAAGTGGCAGACGGCTTCAGACGGGCAGGCAAACATGATGAGTGTGGATGGAAACCAGGTAAGCCCTGATGGTGAATACCTGTCTGAATTCAGTTAGGTTACAAGCCCATCAGGTACGAGGCCCTGTCTGAATTCAGGGAGGCAACAAGCCCGGGCATGTGCCCCCCCCAAGAATAATCTCTGTGGGGAGGCCAGGGACTCCAGCGGCTCGTCAGATATTTTGAGACGTCAGAATAGAAGGTGTGTTTCCTTGGCGTCAGCTTACAATAAACACCCCATCGTCGTGTTTGAGTCAGTAAAGCCTTCGCAGTTCACCCGCCCCCCCAACCCCACCCCAAAATCAGGTCCTGGAACCTTGCATCCTTTTACCCAAGGAGAGTCCTGGAGATTTCTCTCTCCATCTCTTTTACCCCTCTTTTAAGTGGGGTCATGCACACCATCCATGAGTCGACCCCCCCCCCACGCGAGCACACAGTTCCCACGGCTACTGCCCTTGTCACAAAACCGCCGCTCCATGCCTCTCTCCCTCACTCTGCTCTTTAAGACTTCCCAGATTACCGTGCGGCTCGGTGAAGTGGGCAGGCACGCATTTCTTAACGAGCGCGCCCGTTTTTCAGGAGACTGGGGGGAGACACAGTTGTTTAGGGGCACTCCCTGTCTGAGACAAGCTGCCCTGGTGTCGTTAGCGTAGCTGAGCTCTGGCTCCTGGCTTGTTGGGGCAGGCGGCAGGCAGGAGCAGCAGCTCACTAACTGCACCAGCAGACTCGCGTCTCAGATAGAGCTCTCTGTGTCCCTTAGCCTTCAGCCTCAAATCCACCCCCTCTCGCATGCCCCCCCACCACCACCACCAACCTCTTCCCTTCTCCTCCCCCTCCCCCACTCTTCCCCCCCCCCCACGTTGGTTTCTGTGGATCTTTGAAGTCAAGGGCAGGCCATAAATAATTCAGTTTCCAGAGTGAGGCTTTGCTCCTAAGTCTAGCAGCTTGTACAGGTGAAGGTGTGTGCGTGTGTGTTTGGTTTAGGTCCAGGCAATGTAGGCGAAGGAGTGTGTGTGTGTGTTTGTGGTTTAGGCCCAGGCAGTGTAAGTGAAAGAGCATGTGCATGTGTGTGAGATGTTTTTGGCCCAGCTAGCACAGGTGGATGTGTGAGTGTGTGTGGTTTAGGTCTGGGCAGTGCAGGTGAAGGAGTGTGTGTATAAGTATGTGTGTGTGTGTGTGTGTGTGTTTTAGCTCTCTGTTGCTATGTTAGCCTGGATATGCCCATATGCCTCCGTCTGCATTGCCCTGTGTCCCCATTGAGCAGCTCTAAGGCCACCTTGACTGCGTTGCTATGTGTGTGACCGTGTGCATGTTTGTGTATAATGTGTGTAGTGTGCTTATATAGTGTTTGTGTCTGTGTGTGTTTATTGTATGTGTGTGTGTGTGGTTTAGACATGAGCAGTGTAGGTGAAGGAGTGTGTGTGTGTGTGATTTAGGTCTGGGCAGTGCAGGTGAAGGTTGGTCTGTTTGTGTGTGTGTAATATCTGTGTGTTTAATGTGTGTGTGTATGTGAGTGTCTGTGTGTGTGTGGTTTAGATGCAGGCGGTTTAGGTGAAGGTGTGTTTGTGTATGTGTGTGGTTTAGGTCTGGGCAGTGCAGGTGAAGGTTTGTCTGTTTGTGTGTGTGTAATATCTCTGTGTGTTTAATGTTTGTGTTTGTGTGTATGTGAGTGTCTGTGTGTGTGTTTAATGTGTGTGTGTGTATGTGTGTGTGTGTGTGTGTGTGTAATGTATGTGTAGTGTGTGTGTGTGTAATGTATGTATAGTGTGTGTTTGTGTGTGTGAGAGAGTGTGCACTAATCAGCCTCTGCGCTGGCTACAGGATAGCGTGTTCGCACGCTGCTGTGACCGAAGGCTTATTTACCGCAGGGGTGGGATTAACGTTGCCGCTTGCGGGTTAGAGAGAGCCTGTGGCTCCTCTCAGGGCCACCCCCGCCCAGACTACAGACACAACATTTCTGCAACGTTGTGCTGACGTTGTGCGAGAGCCTTGGAGTCGCTCACACCATGGAGCCACCACCTGTTAGGCAGACTGCCGTTGGACAAACACATCACATTCTCGCTGTTCTCCTGAAACTCAGCAAAAAATGGGCGTGGCAGATGTTTTGGGGTTTCAGACAGACCCCTCCCGTAGGCCCCTTGGCAGGACGGAGGCTGGCCATGCACGCATACCAGGGATTGCAGCAATTACCAGCTTTTCACGGGCCAGACAGTCTGCTGACTCTCAAAGCATTCTGGGAATTCTAGTATAGGTGTGCCGGATGACAAGTGGGTGGAAAACGGCATTCTCCTGATAACCCCCCCCACCCCCCCTTTCTGTACTGCTCCGTCTCTGTCCACTCAGGCTGTCTGCCCTCCGTAGCCACCACAAATCGCCACGCTTCACCGAACCCCCCTCAGTGCCGCCGCTCCTACACCCGCCAAGGCACTCCCCGAGATTTGCATGGCTGCCATGGCATCACAGACTTCCCACAATGCATCACAAATGCATCAGCTCTCTCTCTCTCTCGGCTCCTGGTGTCCCCACGATACACACGAGTCCTTGAGTATGTTCTGACCAAGGTTCTCTCTCGTTTTTTTTTTTTTTTTTTTTTTTTCCCTGTTGTCATTTTTTTTCACCACCCCGTTCCCTAACTATAACTGGCTGAACAGAGCGCTCACACCTTACGCAAATATCAGACTCAAATCAGAGCTTTCCCACAGCAGTAAGTCAGCAAGTGACTTGAGATAAGGAAGATTTATCTGAAATGATAGCTATTCAGAAAGACAGCAGAGAGAAGGCAGGGAGACATTAGAATACTCACAATATTCAATTTCAGGAAAACAAAGAGGCCAATTATGACATCATAATGCTCCCCAGGGTACGAGACAGAGCCAAGTCTATGATGGCTCCCGAGGAGGTATCAGGTGATAAAAACAAAACAAAACCTTCCCCTTTGCCCTTCTTCAGCAGAACCTTCATGGTAAGTCCCCTGTAACCCCCCACCCCACCCCACCCCTCTTCCCTGTCCAGGAGGGGCAAAGAAGACCCACAGTATGGATTAGAATCCCAGGACAAACGGAAAAAATGCTGCCAAAAAACTAAAAGGAGTCCCTGATGAGATTTGGGTCGCACCAGCATCGACGTCACCCTGGCAAACGGGTTGCTATTAGCAACAACAGCAGCATCACTTATTTTGCAAGCGCTTCAATACACAGGTCACTGGAGTTGGCCAACAAAGCAACAACAACAAAAACAGAACAAAGGCAAAAGAAAAACAATTTAAAATAGTCTTTGACATCAGCTTTCCCCCCCAGTCAAACGGGAGGAGTGTGTCACTGCTTGTTCACCATGCCAGGCCAGGACGGGGGAGGGGGTCTCAGAAATGAGGGGGTCCCCCCAGCCATCACTTTATGGCATACCAAGGGTGTACTCCCTGCAGAACAGGAGGTTTGGGAAGGGCACTCCCTCCTATAATGAGGACACAAGGTAGCAAGAGGTGACAGATAGCAAAATACGACAAACACACACAGGCCCCTGTGTGTGTGTGGGGGGTACAGCACACTCTTTGGGGAATTATAGCAGTGATGTAAGCATTTACTCAGACATGCACACTCCCTTTTATAGTGATGTGCTATATAGTGTGTCTGTGTGTATGAGTGTGTGTGTCTATGAGTGAGAGTGTGTGTGTGTGTGTGTGAGTGTGTGCATTGCTCATTTAACTGAGTGATGTAAGCATTTACTCAGATCAGACATGCACAATCCCTTTTATAGTGATGTGCTATAGTGTGTGTGTGTGTGTGTGTGTGAGTGTGTGTGAGTGTGTATTGCTCATTTGACTGAGAGGAAAACCCCATGGTAATGCCTGTGTTGGCAGAATGAGTGGGCTCTATTCCTCTGTTGCCTTCGTGTGATTTTTATGAATGCTCATTTGGTTTTCCCACAACGTGGCTCTTTTTCTCTTTTTAGACCTGTGGTTTTCTTTCAACGGTAGCTCACTCCTCCCTCTGTACCGCTCACACACATGCTCTCACACACACAGATATCACGCACACACACACACACACACACACACACAAACACACACAAACACACACATAGATGTGTGCTCACACACACGTCTCAATCTGCCCAGATTAGTGGTATTAGTTTGCACAACTTCTGAGAAGTTCCCTCCTGTTTTCGCAGTGAGGAAGTGGTTAGACAGTATGTTGTCCACACACACAAACGCATGCACGCACACGTACACACCAGCCCATTCTCTTACGCATACACACAAACACACTGCATTTCTTACTCACTTACACATGCATACACACACACACACACACCTTGCAGACAATACAGTTGTAACCTGAGAGGAAAATTGACTTGACGCACTGCCGGTGCATTGCCGGTGACGACCGTTAGAACGTACCGCGTGTGGACAATTTGCAACGCACATGACATTCGTCGCTTTAGCAGACGTGTGGCTTCAGACAAACACAGTCAAGGAGTCAGTTTGCTCAGGACCGTTCAGCTCGTCGCCTGAAACCAAAAACAACAGAGAAACGGGAAGTCCTAGCCGCTTGGTTTTGCTAGCTGTGGCTGCACATGAAATCTGACAAGCCCAGATGTCACTGAAGACAAAAACAAAACAAAAAATATATATACATACAGAGATGCGAATGCATCGGGAATGGAAGTCAATCGGACCGGCGAAATGTTCGTAACTTTGAAAGCGATGTTAAAATATACCAAGTTAAAGAATTTTGATCATTTATTGGTTGGAATCATTAGCCTACTTATGTTACTGTCATCTTTTTTATATTTTTTAAAATAGGCTAGACTCTAAATAGACTCTCAATTCATAGCAATAAATTCATTTTAAATGAACTAATAAACCAGAGGTAATCAGGATCTGATAAGAATATTCATTTACTTTGTCTTTCTGAACATTAGAACATCTCCTTTTCAACAACCTGCCATCTTTGCCCTCTTTTGTAAACAGTTTAATCATGTTCTGGTTATTCTTTATATAAAACACTGTTGATTTCCCTACATTGTATTCTTTAGCCATTTTGCTAAGTCCCAATGCCCCTTTGTCTAATTTCTATAGCCTTTTTTATCTACACATTTAAACCAGGTGTGCGTCATCCCTGCCCACGGAGGCATTCAGGGGAAAACCTGGATACCTGAGCGCGAGTCAGGAGACAGACAGACAGACAGACAGACAGACTCGGCGGGTGGGCGCACAGGCACGCAGTCACATTCAGGCAATGTTCTTGAGGATCCTGAAAGTGATGTAAGAAGGGCTGTACCCCCCTTGCTGTGACTCACCGCTCAATCGCAGCTGTGAGTGTGACCGCGCTGAGTGGCCATTCTCTTCCTCGTTCCTGACTAGCAGTGCCATTGGTGCTCTACTGCCCCCTGGTGGCCACACAACAAATACGAACGATGAACAACCATGACGTAAAGTGGTTTTCGCGCCACAAGACTGAACACATTGGAAGGCTGCCGATTAGGTGTCCGAAAGGCAAAAGCGAGACTGCTTCTCTGTGCAGGTGGGGGCTGCTGATTTACCTGTGGCTCACAGGTGCCTTGTGTCAGTTACCTCACCTGGCCACCCCTCCTGCTCCTATCAGATTTTACATAACCTTATTCTACAGACGACAATAGTCGCTCCAATATGAGGTGAACATCTGACATGTTTTGCCCGCCTGACTACCACACGACTTTCACGGCGACAGAACACGTGGCCCGTATCAAAACATGTTTTTTTTTTTTTTGTATTCCCGTCAGGTAGTATTACCGCGTTTAAGCAACTGAACCAACGTGGTGTCCTTGGAAGATGCGTTGACCCTTTCCCAGACACGTTCCTTTAAATGGTGATTAATTAATTATCGGTGCCAAGTCATATCTATAATTCTGTTGTAGAATATCAGAGTATGTGGGCAGTTGCAATGATGTAGGCGGGCTTTCTCTACAGAACTAACGATGTGATGCTAGCTAGCTAGCTAGCGACCTTGTTCTTGTTCCTACCTCCTTGATGCTGGCCACTCACAGTACCCCACCAATCTGGCGAGGCACACGACTGCTGCTGTACCCCTTCTCCCCGTCCGTCGGCGCCCCCACCGTGGTTAACCCATCGATTCCACTGGGACGACCGTACGCGCTTTCCTATTTCAGCTTAAAGCCGCGCCGACAGCGATCTGGTCGTCCCCAAGGCACAGCCTTGTTCGCCCTCTCTGTACGACCTCACTGTGGGCCGCGGTGGGAAAGGCCATGTACCAAAAACATCAGGTTTGTATTTAAAGTGACGTCCGTCACAACTGGACTGTCGCCAAGAAATATGCAAAGAATCAATGCAGGGATGTGGCAGCGACACATTGCTATGTTGCCCACTAGCCACTAAACATATATAATAACAATTATTACTATATACGATATTATTATATACAGGTAGCACTTTAGTAAATGAGGCACCTCTAAATGGGTGAGGTGCAGTACCGCAAGTGTCCTTCGGGGGGTGCCACGGCTGGTTCCAGCAGACAGATCAGTTACCTGCCAAAATCAATGGGGTGCTACAAGTGTAACCAAAATTCCAAGCTTTTCTCTTAATAAAAAAATAAAAAAAATGTTCATTGAAAGTCATTAAGGCGTTCTGCATCAGTGAGCCATAACCTACCGATAAGGTCAAAATACCTGCCCTCAACACGTAAATAACACTCCTTGTAGCAGATACAATACAACTGAAAAAATACATGTTAACGATCACCACAAAAAAGAAAGAAAATAAAAGCATTGGGTAGCTGACAGCTTCATTTGCCTTTTATTGAACATTATTTTGCAAGATAATGCTTTCGATGCATGTCCTCTAATAATATTGTATAAAAATTTTGAAAAAGTACAAATAACAAGAGACAAAGGAGACACAGTAATTATAAACAACAGTAACCAGATAAAGGGAACAGGGTTTTATCCTGGCAGTACATCTGGACAGCGTGTCTGAACACGGTGTAAAGTATGACGTATATGAAAAGCAGGCCTCAAAAAGAGACGTCAGTCAAACTGGCAGGGTTAAAAAAAAATAGTGTTTAGAAGATTCTTGAAAAAATTGTAAAATGTTTTTTTAAGGGAACAGTCTCTAACCGTATGGGGGTTAAAACCAGGCCCATATTCATGTGGGTAAAAAAAACTAAAAGAAAACAAACAAAAACAAATATAGAACATGACCATTTTAAAATGTATTAAAATGCAGGCCCCCAAAAAATGGCCGCCGTGGTTCAAACAGCTGTACAAAAAGTATTTTTCTTCTTCTTTCCCTGTCAGGCAAGTAGGCCTGAACATAACCACACTTGAAATGTACCAGTGGAAGAGGAATCAATATAAAAAAAATAAATTAAAAAAACCTGTTAAACACTACAGTTCCCATGATGCCATTGCGGGGTTGTGCATATGCTACAAAATGAAAGTAAAAACCAGTGGAGTAGAGGTCTATTAGTGTGTGGGGGGAGGGGGGACACTAAAAAGCACCCAGGGGTGTTGGAGGGGTGTTAAGTAGCAGTGTGACCTCTGACCCCAAAGCATGGCTGTAGATGCTACGAGAAACTGGACGCAGGTTGTCCAGAAGATGTGCGTCGTTTCCCAATCCCACATGACACTCTGGGGGGGGGGTGGTGGCTCTCTCAGGGGCGCCCCCCCTGTTTGAGTCTGTCGATGTGGAAGGTGAGTTTGAGGGCGGGGCCCAGCTTTAGGCCCATGTATTTCATCATCATGTCGCTGCGTAGCAACAGCAGGGCCTTGCCGTCAATCTCCTGCAACACAGGACCAGGATTCACAAATTTGCAATACCACAACCAACCAGCAGGGGTCATCACAACAAACCCACAGCCAGAGTTGACTTACAACATCAGCATCACATGCATTTGGCTGTCAGAATCATGCAGTCTGAGGATCAGTGTGCACAAGCACAGTGGCACCAATGCCTTGCTGTAGTCGCCGTTGCACAGTGTCATGCCCTGAATTTGCTCAGTGAACAAAATCATATTTGTGTTACACCCTTCCTGATTTATGTGCAACAGTGAGAGATTTTGAATCCCCTCTCTTGGGGGAACAACTCTTCAACTACCTGGTGTGCAACAATAAGGAAAATGGAGGTAAATGATGTGCTTAGATGGGCCAAACTTACAGTTCTTACATTTCTTTATACACAATCCGTTTATACAGCTGGATATTTACTGAAGCATTTCAGGCTACGTATCTTGCTCAAGGGTACAATGGCAGTGCCCCACCTGGGCGTCAAACCTGCAACCTCTGGGCTACAAGCCCTGTTCCCTAACCATTATACTACACTGCTACCCTGTGTATATAATGTGATGTATTATAATGCAGAAAATGTATATAATGTATATAATGTGTAAAAACGAGGGGTGGGGTTACATGGGAGGGGCGGGGTTACGCACATGTTTGCGGAAGAGGTCGGCGTGAGGTCCCAGCTGGGGGTCGATCTCCCGGATGAACTGCATGACGTCCTCCACTGTCCACAGGTTCGGATCCAGCCCGCCTGGCCGGCCACTGTCCCGGGACCCCATGAAGCGGTCGGAACCTGAGGGGGGGAGAGTCCACACTGACGATTTCAAAACCCTGTCATGGGGCCTCTCAGTGTATACAATCGACTGCATAACAGTTCCATGTGTGAATTGTGTTATCCTTGCATGAGCTTTGTAACGGCAAGAGCCAAAAATGTTTGGTGTTTTTTTTCCACTCTTTCTTTCTTTTCTTTGGGAAGGGGTGGGGTGGGGGGTAGTTGTATGTATGCATTGTATTGTGAATGTTGCCAATGTTTGGTGTTGTGTGTGTCGACTGAAAATAAAATATATTAAATATGTTATGAACCCGCCTCCCTTTTATAAGAGCATGCCATCAAACAAGCCCCTAACGTCGTCGGTGTGCAGGGTGTAAAAACACTCTTTAAGAATGAGGTGGCGAACAACCTCCTTATAGCCGCACATCCCACACATATCAATCTTTATTTTTGTGCATTGCCCTTTACAAACAGGTAGCTGTAGTCACAGTCCTTGTCACAGTCACAGTCACATGTACCTGCAGACAGCATGCTCGATACTGCACCCCAGTAACTTCTAAACAATTCGCTCAGACATACGGTTCATTTGGTAGTTGAATGTGCTGTATTGACATCTTAGCTGATAGAAGAACAAAAAGTTCAAAAAGAGTTGCAGTAGCGTGACCTAAATTGCTTTCAGAATTCTCTCTATGCTACTATGAAATATTACACAATATAATGTACGGGTAACTGGCCAAATAGAGGTGTGTGGGGTGCACACTGCCATGGTTTAGGTCCACTCAAGCCCTTAGAGAGCAAGGTATGGTATATTGGTGTTTCCTTTATTTGAAGGAAAATAAGCCCTCACCTGCGGAGCTGAGGCGGAGCAGCTTGCTGGGGGGGCTGCCTCTCTGTGACAGGGAGCGGAGGGCCAGGGGGCGGCCAGGGATTCCAGGGGCCAACGAGGAGGGGTCCAGGTGCTCAGACCCACCCCCAACCCCGTTCTCCAATAGGAAGGGCTCCCCTGGAACAGGACGTGGAGAGAGAGGCGGGGATTTAGTGCGGGGTGAGGGCCCAACCCTCTCGAACTCGGACTCTGTAACGGGCCTGGGCCAGACCTGGGTCAAATATGTAACTGAAATACTTTAAATGTGACTCTAACTATAGATGGTGGTGAAATTTAAAATGGGGCATACCTTCTATGGAGTGCCGCAGGTTTTTGGCCAGCTTGTGGGCAAGGGGGTCGCTATAGGAGTCCTGCACATACCGCTTGCTTCCCCGACCCGGGCCGGCCGAGAGGCCCTCCCCACAACCTCTCCTTTCTGCAGAACAGAGATACCACACTGTATAAACACACACACACCCCCAAAACCTCAGCTTTCTGCAGAGAATAGAGAGCACTGAGCCACACACACACACCAGATCTGAGCAGGGGCCAGAGTATGTGGGTGGGGCCTGGTCACGTGGGTAGGGCCTGATTATATGTGGGTGGAGTCTGGGTATATATGGGTGGGTCTGAGTATATGTGGG
The DNA here is from genome assembly GCA_029706075.1 of Aldrovandia affinis. Taxonomy (NCBI): domain Eukaryota; kingdom Metazoa; phylum Chordata; class Actinopteri; order Notacanthiformes; family Halosauridae; genus Aldrovandia; species Aldrovandia affinis. The sequence continues at coordinate 956,252 of JAINUG010000218.1, forward strand.
CAGGGCCTGCGTATACGGATGGGGCCTAGTCATGTGGGCGGGGGCTGACCTGAGTAGGCATGTCTGTCGTAGTGCAGCCCCCCCAGGGGGACAGGTTGGCTGCCGAACAGGTTGTCGCTGTGTAGGTTGTGACAGAGCTTCTCCAGGAAGCGCAGCACGTAGGTGACGCTGTTCACCGTGGGCAAGGTGAGGATGTGGTGCTGCTGGTCAAAGTAGGCTGCCAATCAAAGAGACCATCGCGGTCAACGCGCACATCAAAGAGCCGTCGACAGGCAATGATCATTGCCATTGAATGAAGATGAATATTTAACTAAACACAACATGTCTTATATAGACCCATATATGGTTTGACCCTACATAGGTTTTGTAGCAAGAATCAGCAATGTCAGTATTTACACTAACTTACTGTTAGATAGCTCTCATGGTGATCTCTAGCCAGATAATCGCTTTGGATAAAAGCGTCTGCCAAATAACTAAAAATTGTGTGACATTTCATTCCACACATGCAACTTTTACTATTTCAATGTGACCAACAACTGGAAAACACACATGAAAACATCAAGATTTAGAACCAAAGACAGATTACAGAAGCGAGTTAAGGTTCACACATGCTATTGGCTAAGTTGAAATGTGTGTAAATGTAAATACTTTGGGCAAAACAGACTGAAAGCCCACCTGTTCAGACTGTTCCCTACTCCCATCCCTCCCGCCTGGCACTTCCCCAACACAGATCACATAGGAACTCAACCCTGACCTCCTTTAAATAAATAGAAAAATGCTCATTTCTTTGTTCACACTTTCTCTGTGTTTCTCTCCGTGTGTGCTAGCAGGTATTTTTATCAAGGAGTTGTATTGACCATTAATGTGATGTGTTGTCTCACCCCACTTGTCTGCTTAATGATGTAACAGTAATTGTACAAAATGGATCAGAACTGTGCGAGGTTGAGGGAGGGGGTTTTCCCAGCGTGCCGTGCTGACCTGAGATGACTTCGCCGCCGTGCCCAGGCTTCAAGCAGGAGAAGACAATGCTCTGGTTGTGTGCGCAGTCAACACAGGCCTGCACGCACTGCTGGAGCACCGAGGAGGCCCGGCCCGGTCCGAAGTGGTCGGGTAGCTGCTGCACGCGTCGCGGGTCCAGGTGAGGCCCCGCCTTGCCGTACTTGTTCAGGTAAACGCACACTGGGGGAGGATCCGCAGCTCAGCGTCACGCACTTTTAAGAAGGTAATAAGTAACGCTTTTCCCCGTTTTCCTCCTAAATTGGAATGCCCAATCGTATTCGAAACCGCCTGCTGTAACCTCTGCCGTCAATTCGGGAGAGCGTAGACAAGCACACGCTCTGCTCCGAAACACGTGATGTCAGTCGCCGCTTCTTTTCATACCGTAGTCTACAGGTTAAGCTGAACAGACAAGAGTCGGAGGAAGACCAGCAGACTGTGGGCACCCGATTGACCAACGGGGGGTGCTGGTGTGCAGTGAGGCATGGACAACCCGGTGACTAAATCCCCCCCTTCCTGGGCCACGCTGCAACACTTTTACACTGAAATTTCCCCCCATTCAGGATGCATACATGATTTCATCTAATTTTACTACTGTTTCATGTTTTAAAATGATTCCATTCCAAGTTATCAAGTTTTACCCTTTTTTTTTTACCATCCCAATTTTAACATTCAATCTTTTACACATTGACACTGCAGAGCTAGGATTAGGCAAGATGGCTCTTCAATGGAACCTTTCCTCAGTAGCTATTTTTCCTGGGGGACACTACTAAGACACGCAATCCGCTGGCTAGAATGTCCTTAAATGCTCTTCCACCTCTTCTAATACAGTGTCTGTCATCACTTCTGACCACTGGTTTAGGAGCAGAAACACTTCCGTATTTACAAACCCTACTTTTTAAACAATTTCAGGAAGACTGGAAATAAAAGAGAGACAGACTAGCTTCCATCTGCTCTTCCTCTGGGTAATAGATATATGAGATCATACATAAATCTGTGTAGAAAGGGTGAGCAACCACCAATAAAACTCACTCTGCACTTTTAAATTACACGTTCACTGCTTGGTATTTAGCAAGCACATTTTCAGGCCTATGAGAAAAATTTGTTGTGCTACAAAAGCAACTGAGAAAGTTAGTTGAACAATATTTGAGAAAATAGAGAACTACAAAGAGGAAACATTATGGCACACAGTCCAAATGATACAACGTTTTATGAAGCTGGGCTGGATATACACAGCAGACACAAGTTAAATCTCTCACACAAAAAAAGTTGCAGAATAACTGGCAACAACAATTCTAATAACTCAATAAACAAATTATTGAGAAATATCAACAATCAAAGAGATTCACTGTAAATGCAGAATATGTAATTCTGTGTGGCTCAGTAGGTAGGGCATGGTGCTGACAACGCTTAGGTTGTGGGTTCCATCCCCATTGGGGCCACATATACTGAAAAATGTATGCAGTCACTACTATAAGTCGCTTTGGATAAAAGTGTCTGCTAAATGGCATATAATATAATATAATATTAATATTCAGAATGAAATGTGAAATAAACTAACCCAAAAGGACAAAACAAATAAACTGTAAAAGATTCAATATATTGAATTAACCTTATTTACACAGGACTCAAACACGGGATGAAACGCCAGCAAGCTCGTACTCAGGAGGAGTGCAGATTGCAGTTACCTGTTGGTGCCTGCAGGGCGGCGTTAGGGATGGTGGCGTTGTCCAGGGGCACAGTGCTGGTGTCGGGTTCGGGGGTGCTACTTGTGGGGGAGGTGGGTACAGGGTTGGGCACCACGCGCGGTTTTCTCTGTGCAGACACACAGACAGAGAATCTCACCACACAGCCAACCAAACACAGACAGAGAAACTCACAGCACTGCCGCAACACGGAGAAATGCTTACAACAGTGCCAACAACACACAGGCAAGAGCAGCAACGTGTGACAGGGGCGAGATCAGGGAGGTAGGGGGGGTTACCTTGCTCCCCGGTTTGGGCCCCCTCTTCTTTGGAATCTTAATAGGCTCCCCCTGGGCTGGCTGCACCCCCGTTCTCTGCGCCCAGTTTGCCGGGACACGCCCACGGGGCCTGGTCAGGGGACGACCTGGTCCTGCCATGGCACCCTCCAACCAAGTGGCTCGCTTCGCCCAGCCCAACTACGGGAACCAATCACAGCACAATGAGCAACCGGGGACACCAATCACAGAACAATGAACAACCAGGAGAGCCAATCACAACCAATCAGAGGTGAGGTGAAGTGAGCTTTGAAAGCGTTCAATGAAAGGGACTATATAAATGCAATCCATTATGGTAATAAACATATTGTCGGGAACAGAAAGGGGGAATACTGAAATCCTGGCGCAGCACCTTGCTGCCTGGTTTAGGGCCTCTCTTCTTGGGTATCTTGATGGGCTCCAGACCCTTGGCAGGCTGTGTGGGTTGTGGCCCCTTCTGGCCCCAGGGTCCCGGCAGTTTGGTTTTCCGGCGGCCTGGCTTGCGGCCCCGTTGCCCAGGGGGCTTGGCGGCCACGGGGTGCATCCCCGCCACCTCCACGCTCCCGTCCAGAAGAGCCCCCGACGTTTTCGGCAATACGACTGGAGACAGGAGAGAGTGTTACAGGAGCCCACAAGCTACATTTCACATGGCAGTCAATGCAAATTTTCTTTTTTTACCCATAGTGAAATTTCAAATACATTTATTTTCAAGAAAACATGAACATTACAGTACATAGCTATGGTCAGGGTCATGATCTAAAGCAATATTTATAATTTTTGCTAACAAGCCACATCCCATAATGTTGCATCTAGCTAGCCTCATAGGCTCTGTTAGCTGAATTAGCATTGTTGCTAACCTGTTATATCCTCCAGTGCGCTATCTAACTAGCCTTGTAGGCTTTATGAGGTAAAATAGCATTGTATCCTTCATTGCAGTATCTAGCTAGCCTCAAAGGCTTTATGAGGTAAATTGGCATTACATTAACAGATGACACCATGGGTAACCCACACAGACAGATAGACACACGCACGCACGCACGCACACACGCACACACACACACACACACACACACACACACAGAGAGAAAGAGACAGACAGTGTCAAGGACAGATAACATCACGGGTAACCCACAGAAACAGCTTTTGTTTTGGTGACCCATATCGGCTTTCAGCTGCAGGACAAAGAGAAGCCTGTTACGAACACTGAACGTCTGTGGCACAGTGACATTAGCACAAGCTCTGTTCTGATATATTATTAATGAATATATCTTTACCATAAAAGTTCACTGGGTAAATAAGAGGAAACAACGCGCACCACTACACCACTCTTGCCCCCACCTCTCTGCTACCACAGTAAGAAAACAACTACTACAAAAGAGGTCTGTCAACTGTGGCTTGTGCACATGAACGTACACACATGCATGCACGCATAAACACATGCACATTCAAAACATTGGCAAAACAGAAGAGCAAATATGGAGCTTCAAATCCTTAAAAGCACAGTTCTATTTATAGAAGCCCAGCCAACCCTTGCCAAAGCTCCAAGCGCAGTGGGTTTGTCTGTGACACACGTGCAGCGCTGTACTCAAACGCCTCTAACTGGTTTGAGCCACTTGCAGGAAATCCTCTCACCCTGATATACTTCAGCATATCATCACAGCAGATGGCTCAGGTGCAAAGGGGGTAAATAAATAAAGAAGAAGTCTCATTAAAAAGTTTGATTGCACCTTAATAAAGCGCCCTTTGTCCCACAGCCTGTTGTCAGCTTTGCTTCACCTGCGCCCAGTGGAGCTCAAACGGTGACAAAGATGGGCTGAGAGAGATGTATTGTAGCATTATGGTACAGTAAGACAGACCAGCTAAACGCAGTGCAACACTGCAGTATGGGAAGAGACCAGGAAGCAGTTGGAAGCATAGCATTACGGCACAGGAATTGAGACCAGCTAAACATAGCGTAATCACTGGCAATCTTCTGCAATAGGCAATCTTCTGCAAACCTACCTCTTCAGACTCCACTAACACTGATTCTATACATTAATTAACTGCAAACACCACATGTTTAATAATGTAATAAAGAAAAACACAGGAACTATCCCAGTGTTATAGGTACGGTGTGCAGCTGCCAACAATGATGTAAATTGCAGTGTTACTACACTGATCTCTTGCACTAACCATGATTAATCCTACCATGTTTAAATGCACTTTTTGTAAGTCGCTCTGGATAAGAGCGTCTGCTAATTGCTTAAAATGTAAATGTAAATGTAATGCTACGATACAGGAAAAGCTACCAGCTAAACGCAACATAAAGCTATAGTACAGGAAGAGACCAGGGAGTAGTTGGGTTCATAAGATTACAGTACAGGAAGAGAGACCAGCTCAACATAGCTTAATGCTAGGGTACAGGAAGAGAGGCAGGCTAAATGTAGCATACCACACGCATACCATAGCATACCATGGCTAAACGTAGGGCAAACAGTACAGGAAGAGAGACGGCTAAACTTAGCGTAAAACTTAGCATAGCGCTACATTACAGGAAGAGAGACCAGACAAACTTAGCATAAATCTTAACATAGCACTACGTTACAGAAAGACAGACTAGCTAAACTTAGCATAAACTTTGGCATAGTGCTACGTGAACAGGAAGAGAGACCAGATAAACAGCATAGACCTTAGCGTAGCGCTACATTACAGGAAGACAGATTAGCTCAATTTAACATAAACCTTAGCATAGCGCTACGTTACAGGAGGACAGACCAGATAAACTAAGCGTAAATCTTACCGTAGGCGCTACGTTTCAGGAAGAGAGACCGGCTAAACGTAGCGTAGCGATACAGTACAGAAAGACAGACCAGATAAGCTTAGCGTAAACCTTCGTAACGCTACGTTACAGGAAGAGAGACCGGCTAAATGTAGTGTAAACGTAGCGTATTGCTACAGTACAGGAAGAGGGACCGGGGTGTGGTACAGCGGTACTCCATTTGGCTGAAAATAGGTGGCCGGACATGCACAGGATCTTCTGAATGGCAGGTGGAAAGACAGAGGAGCATGCAAGAGGCAGGCTGCAGCGGTGTGTTGTGTTTCTGCGGGAGGCGGCTGACTTCCTTCCTTCGGTTTCGATATGCGCTCTCGCCCAACACCGTGTGAGCACAGATGAACAGGAAGTGCCCTTCCGACCTCCTGAGGCGAGGGGGGCTGCCTAAATCCCATGGGGATGTCGAGAGGGGGTCAGCAGTGAGCGTTCAAGGCCCAGCGCTGGAGAAATGAGTCTGTCCCCACCCCGCCTCACTGTGTCCCCCCCCCCCCCCCACACAGACAGCCTAAATGTTCCCAGTGTACATGTCCCCCCACCCCCCTCAACTTATACACAAGCAGAAACAAAAATAAACACCAAGCACAAATGTGATCGCACACAACACTACAAACACTGACAGATAAACAGTTAGTGACAGACAGACAGACAGACAGACAGACAGACAGACAGACAGACACACACTCACTCTCTCACACATACACTGACACACACACACACACTCACACACACACATACACACACACTGACACACACACACACACACACACGTTCTTCCATTCACAGAGGCCATTTGTCCTGGATCCACCCAGGACAGATTTACAACCAGAGGAGTTTCCCACACACACCCATACACTCGCACACATAAATAAACAGACATACACAATACACACACTCACACACAGCCCCAGACGCACACATTTATCTCAGCCACCTGATACACTCACTCAATTCCCCAGAGAGAGAGAAGAGAGAGACAGAGAGAGAGAGTAGGGACCAACAACGAGCTGTGGAGAGGCCATTGTATGCTTAGCTGAAGCACTGAACATTAACACACTCTAATCAAACACTAACGCACTCACACAATCTAATGCACTCTAATCTAACACACTCTAATCTAGCACTGTAATCTAACACACTAACACACAGAAAAGCGCTCAAACCCTCTAGCATGCTCTAACAGGATCTATACACTGTAATCTAACACAGTAACACCCTGTAATCTAACACTCTAATCTAACATTAACTAATATAAACTCATTTAAACTAATACACTCATCTAACAAACTCTTAACACACTGTAATCTAACACAATAACACACTAAACACACCCACACACATGCTTGCACACACATGTAAACAAACAAACAAACACACACACACACACACACACACACACACACACAGACACAGATCTCACCACTGAGAGTCGGAGCCTCACACAGCGATACAGGGGAACTGAGACTGATGGCAGGCCTTGTCAGAAGCTTCCCGTTGTTTCTCTCCCCTTCTCCCTCCCTCTGTCTCTCCTCCTGTCTCTCCTCCTCTTCTTTTCTTTCCGCTCTCCCTCCCTCTCCAACTTATCTCTTCCTCCCTGTAATAAGCGCCCCCTCGCCTGCTTCACAAGAGCCACACTCAACTGTCCTTTCTTTCACCCTCACTCCTCTCCCTCACTTTCTCTCTCCGCTCCGAAGCCACACCCAGAATCCCATCGATCTCTCCGCCCTCTCTCAAACTTCCACTCCTTCTCTCTTTCTCTTCCCTCGCTTGTAAACAACACAGAGTAAACTTTCCCTTCTGTCGTTTTTTTTCTTTCTCTCCCTCCTCCCTCCCTCCCTCCCTCTCCCTCTCCCTCTCCCTCTCTCTGTGTCCTCACAGCCCCCCTGTGAGAGTGCCAGCGTGGGGCCCAGAGCCAGGCACGATTGCCCCCCCATGTGTGCCAGCTGGGAGCATGCCAGGCCCTCATAAAACACCACACTCACTCCCACCCCACCCCCCCAGCCTCTTCTAAAGCCAGAACACAGAACACAGGCATTCTTCAAACCACCCCTCCACCCCTCAAATCCTTATCTTTCTTCTTTCCTCCTTTCACTTTCTCCCATTCAACATTCTCTCTTTACCCTGTATTTTCACTGCTTCTACCATTCCTCCCTCACTCCCTCCCTCCCTCCCTCCCTCCCTCCCTCCCTCTCTTGCCTCTCTTGCCTCTCTTGCCTCTCTTGCCTCTCTTGCCTCTCTTGCCTCTCTTGCCTCTCTTGCCTCTCTTGCCTCTCTTGCCTCTGGCCTTGCCATTTCCCCCCTCTCTTATCTTAACTAAGATTCTACTCGATGGCACCACAAATGTAACCCTTTCCCGCCTGTTCTGCAACCCAGCTAGAAACAGGGCCAGGGCAGTGACCTGAGCTGCCTTTCCCCTGGCTTCTCTGTCCCTATCGCTCTTTGTTGGTCTCTGTTTCCCTCTTTTGTTTGTCTCTTGCGGTCTTCTCTCTCTCTCTGTCTTTGTCGGTCTTCCACTTCTTTGTCTCCATCGGCCTCTTTTCTCTGTCGCTCTTTTTTTGACTGTCTGTCCATCTGTCTCTCTTTGACAACATGTCACCTTTTGTCTCTCTCTCTTTAGGTCCTTTTTTCCTCTCTACCCTTTTTATTTATTTCTCGCTCTGTCTTTCTCCCTCTCCCTCTCTCTAAAGGCATGTACCACTATACAGTATTTATAATAAGCGTTTATCAGGTCTTGCATGTATTGTTATCTACTAACCCGGCATTCCGATCTCAACATACGCAATAACTGAGCTAACAGTTATTCTGGTGTGCGTAGTAAGCGCCATCTTTTATTTTGCCTTGGTTACAACCTAGGTTCAAACTACCCTCCATCTCGTCTATTTGTTTCGATGCCCACGTGCTTAAAGCGTGCACGCACATGCGCGCAACCCACGCACATGCTCGTGAACACACATACATGCACGGCCACATGCCTCATCAAGCTTGCGCTCAAACGCGTCCTACACACCTACACACACACACACACACACACACACACACACACACACACACACACACATACATACACATACACACACACACACACACACACACACACACATACACACACACACACACACACACACACACACACACACACACACACACACACACACACACACACACACACACACACACACACACATACATACACACACACACACACATACACACATGCATGCATTCACACATAGTTATTGTTCATTAATGATTAATGTATTGAATTGTGCTTTGCTGTTTTGATACTTCATGTACAATAAATGTCATATATTATTTTTCTGACAAGGTTGTCTGTCTTAATGTTGCACTTGTACTGAATTGAGCCAACCTCTTCTAATTAGAACTCCTTGATGCCTTCAACCCCTTAGTTAGGTCATCAATGTTATACATTTGGTATTAACTAAATGTGTAACGTTGTGATTTGATCAAGATGAATTAACTATTAATATTGTAATTTAATTGTAATTATTAATGTAATTATTAATTGAAATTCCAACTTGATAGTTAGAATACTTGTATTTTTGGCTGCTACCTTATTAGAATTCTCATTTCTAGTGGGATACTACCCTACACTACCAACCCAGTCTGAAAAAGTAGACTAGCTGCTAACTAGCTTAACACTGGGTGATTACGCATATCTTTTTTTATTGTCTTTGAGCTGAATTTATTAAAAGGTGGCAACTATTAACATGTATCTGTACATAAATCATAATAAAGAAATGCACATTTGTGAAAATTAAAGGAAAATTTAATTTTATTCTCCTGACCACAGGTGTTTCAAATAGCCAAACCGATAGAACAATTATTAACAATATTATTTTGCATGCCGCTTAAATGCAGTGTGCCATTCCATACACAAGACTCATCACTGAACTTGATTTTCCTGCCTCACGCGGTACAGCTCAAACGTACTGCTGGTGTGAAACCTCTTTCTGAATAGCCATGTGACTGTAATGCACATCATGTAGGTGGTTCTCTGTGGCTCAGTTGGTAGAGCACAGCGTTAGCAACGCTTAGGTTGTGGGTTCAATCCCCACTGGGGCCACATATACTGAAAATGTATGCATTCACTACTGTAAGTCGCTTTGGATAAAAGCGTCTGCTAACTGGCATATATATTATATTATTTAAGTCGCTCTGGAGAAGAGCGTCTTCTAAATGCTTAAAATGTAATGTAAAATGACTGTTTCTACTACATTACATTGCGTTACAGGCATTTAGAAGAGGCTCCTATCCAGGGCGACTTGCGCAGTTTACATTTTTTCTTTACATACAATCCATTTATACAGCTGCATATTTACTGAAGCAATTCAGGTTGAGTACCTTTGCTCAAGAGTACAATGGCAGTGCCCCACCTGGGAATCGAACCTGCATTACAAACCCAGTTCCCTAACCATTATACTACATTGCCGCCCTACATACTACTAATCCTCAATCATGGAACGCACCTTAATATAGAATCTGGTTTGATAGGTCCTTGACTAAGCTATGTAAATTAATGACAAAACCACCCCTCCCGCCCAAAACAAGGATTTGTATGAGTGTGATAACGAAACCAGCTCAGGCAAACAGAAAAATACAGCTTGGGGTTTGAACAACTTTACATGTTCACAACCCTGGGCACCACTAACCAGACAGGACCATCAGCACCAGACAGACAAAGATGGGTAGACAGACAGACATTGGAGTTCTTAGCACTCTACCATTTGTGAAGAATTAGACAAACAGACAGACAGACAGACAGACAGACAGACAGACAGACAGATGAACATACAGACAGGCAAGCAGACACAGACAGGTAAACGGACAGACAGATATAGACAGACAGAGACACTCCGAGAGGCAGACAGAAAGAGTGAGACAAGCAGAGACAGGTAAACAGACAGAGGGACAGAGACAGGCAGGCAGACAGACAGACAGACAGAACGAAAGACAGAAACAGACATACAGGCAGGCAGCAAGGCGGACAGAGAGAGACGCAGGTAGGTAGGTAAACAGACAGATCTATATGGACAGACGGAGATACACAAACAGAGAGTCAGACAGGCAAACAGACAGACAGAAGGATGGAGACAGATGTACGGAACAACAGACAGGTACCCTTAGTGCCGGGGGGCTGCAGGTTGTCGCCGGTGAGCGAGCACCAGCCCACGGGGAAGATGTCGCGCGAGTCGTAGCGGCAGTAGTAGTCAAAGGCGCCGCGCCAGCCGTCGAAGGTGACCAGCACCTCCACGCCCCGCAGTGCCCCCACGGTGGCCGGGCAGATGAAGTGCGGGTTCTTACGGTCCACTGCCTCCAGCTTCATGCCCACCTGGAAGAAGTTCTGCTCGGGGGCAGGGGGCTCCTGCTGGGGTGGGGACAGAGTTGAGACAGAGGTGAGACACACGAGAAATACAGGTAACTGCCAAACTAAAGGCAACATTGGAAGGCTCCAAGGCTCATTGGAAAGGGTAGGGCCAGGCCTATCCTATATAGGCAGGCAGTGTGGTATAATGGTTAGGGAACTGGGCTTGTAACGTTAAGGTTGCAGGTTCAATCCCCAGGTAGGACACTGCCGTTGTACCCTTGAGCAAGGTACTTAACCTGAATTGCTTCAGTTAATATCCAGCTGTATAAATGGATTGTAAAGAAATGTAAACTGTAAGTCGCTCTGGATAAGAGCGTCTGCTAAATGCCTGTAATGTAATGTAATGTAATATCCAGTCGTGGCATGCCCCAACGGACACTCACGGAACTGCACCCATTTAGAGGATCCCTCATTTAATCAAGTGTTGCCTTTATTTTGCCAGTTACCTGTAGGTCAGCCACACAAGGGGTGACACACACATGAGACATTGGTCAGTTGCACATGATATACAGATGAGACAGCAGTCTCTGAAGAAAGCGAGCCATTCTTAAGAAAGGAGAAAAAAACACACTGAAAAAGCCATACAGGCATGAGAAAAGCCATTTAAATTCAGTTTAACTGTCCTATTCTCTTGATATTTTGGTTCTGGAAAGGTTGACGGGTGAGAATGCACAGAGCACATTTGAATGCATTTTTATTTTGCCATAACTTGTATGTGTTATACACGTTTGGCCTGGGTTCAATCAACATGTGTCCTTAACTTTGACTAACACACTTTGCTTCACAAACACAGTTTTGCAAGTTACATTTTGGGTGCTGACAAAACTCACCAAACGGAATCTGGGAATGGGGGGAAGACACAAGTACAATCATTTAATTGTGAGTCAAAATTCAGGCCAAATGTTGATTGAATCCAGACCACAGTCTATGTTATTTCATACCCTGGATAAGGCTAACTGAGTATGATAAGCTACAGAACTCATTTAGAGTGTGGTTTCTTAACCATGAAATAACCGGAAGCACCGCATTCCAGCCAATAAACTGGGCGTGGTGCCCGGGAGTATTCTGTTAATATTTAACACAGCAATCGCAGATTTATATTCAGCTTAGAAAAACGGCTTCCTGTTTCGCAACTGTGCTCAAGTCAGTTGTGTGCATGTTTGTGAGTGAGAGAACGAGTGAAAAAGAGTCCGTGTCAACAATGATTGACCTTACCATGTATTAATGCACATCTGCATTAATACATGCAGAAGTCGTTCTGTATAAGAGCATCTGCTAAATGCCTAAATGTAATGTACCATGTATTAATGCACATCTTGCAAGTCGCTCTGGATAAGAGTGTCTGCTAAATGCTTAAAATGTAAATGTAAATGTAATGTGGAACCAGAGAATCCGTGAGTGAGTGAAACAGTGAGATTATCGGGGGCGGTTGACAGGTACTTTGTGGAAGATGCGTGCTGGTGCCATTTCTGCCCCATTTAGAGTCTTCAGCAGAAACATGGGCCAGGAGGAAGCATTGAGCCGGAAACCTGAGAGAGAGAGAGACAGAGGGACAGACAGCATTTTAGCACATTTTTGCATTTGCACTTTTGCCTCCATAAACTATAAAAAAAAGTATTGCAAACTGTGTTTTCTGTGTTAAGTTATCAGGGGATAACAACACACGCACCCTCGTTAACCCTGGATGACCCTGCCCAACAAAGGAAGTTTGTTTTAGAAACGTGGCCCTCATTCACACTATGTGGTTGCTCAACAGCTCCTCTTAGAGGCCAGATTCAGCATTGCACTTGTCTTCTTAGATAAGGAAATAACTTCCCCAAAAGCTACAGACCAGCGGGTAAATTGGACTGATCCTTTAAGTGGTGACAGGTATTTTGGAAGAGCTAGCATTAACGTACAAATTGTGGCAACAGTACCAGTCTATGCGCACTTAATTTGTGTTTGTCAGGTGTTGGAATTAGTCATTTATAAGATGAACCTCATTACTTTTACATAAGGCTACCACAACACACACTGGCCATTGCCAAAATAAAGCAAATGTCAAGTCTACACCAATTATAAAAACTGTAATTTGCAAGAAAATTTATTTTTGTTAAAAACAAATGACACCGATTGTGGTTATCCTGCTTATTCCAAACTCTTTAGAATGGTGTCATTTTATAAACGTGCAATCCGTTAACCTGTAAGAACTGTCATAACAACGAAACCTAATAATTACAACTAAACAATAGAAAAGAAAAGGCACGTGCGGAATTCCATGTTCCAAATCAAGAGTTCTGAAAAGAAAAGCTATTCCAATGCAAGAAAATCAAAGTTCTGGAAAGCTAAACTAACGCTCCTACGGGCGAACGCTGTCTTGTCGGGTTTATTTACATTTGCGGAATCACCTAATTACACCTAATTTCCATCTCCATTAAATGCAGGCTGTAGGCGACTGCAATGCATCTTTTGTCCAACAGTAACTTTGGAAACTTGGGGCCAGATTTACGAAACGTATACACCGGTGCAGACTTTGCACCTGATTTTTTCTAAAAGGAATAAAACCTAAAATGTTAAACAAACATTCAAGTTAGAATTATGAAAATAAAGAAAATATAAAGTTAAAGTAGAAATAGTTACAAGTTGTATCTATTGCTTTTAGATGAAACTACTAAAATTGGGTTAAGAACTGCCCAACGCATTATTAAAACCTGGAAGGATAGTGGTGAACCATCATCTTCGAGGAAGAAATGTGATCGGAAAAAATCTTGAATGATTGTGATTGGCGATCACTTAAACGTTTGGTGAAATCATATCGTAAAAAATCAACAGTAGAACTCACGGCTATGTTTAATAGTGAAAGTAAGAGCATTTCCACATGCACAATGCGAAGGGAACTCAAGGGATTGGGACTAAACAGCGGAGGCTTCAATTTGCTAGGGAGCATAAAGATTGGACTTTGGAGCAATGGAAGAAGGTCAGTGGTCTGATGAGTCCAGATTTACCCTGTTCCAGAGTGATGGGCACATCAGGGTAAGAAGAGAGGCGGATGAAGTGATGCACCCATCATGCCTAGTGCCTACCGTACAAGCCTGTGGGGGCAGTGTTATGATCTGCGGTTGCTGCAGTTGGTCAGGTCTAGGTTCAGCTACGTTATGTGCCCAAAGAATGAGGTCAGTTGACTACCTGAAAATACTGAATGACCAGGTTTTTCCATCAATGGATTTTTTTCCAACCTGATGGCACGGGCATATTCCAAGATGACAATGCCACGATTCATCGGGCTCAAATTGTGAAAGAGCGGTTCAGGGAGCATGAGACATCATTTTCACACATGGATTGGCCACCACAGAGTCCAGACCTTAACCCCATTGAGAATCTTTGGGATGTGCTGGAGAAGACTTTGCGCAGCGGTCCGACTCTCCCATCATCAATACAAGATCTTGGCAAAAAATGTATGCAACTCTGGATGGAAATAAATGTTGTGACATTGCAGAAGCTTATCGAAACAATGCCACGGCGAATGCATGCCGTAATCAAAGCTAAAGGTGGTCCAACGAAATATTAGAGTGTTAGACTTTTTTTGGGGACGGCAGTTTGGGAACTGTGCTTAAAACATCTGAGTGATTTAACACACGTTTTACTGAAACCCTCAGGTGATATAATTTCCTTGAAATATTTCACTATACTTACCAAACAAAATTACTATCTAATATCAACATAATGCTGTAATGTACTTATTTTAATAGGCTCAAACCCACAGACCCACTGCCCTAAGTCAGAGGTGTTTATTTATTTGTGCTTGAGGTAGTAACCCTAGGATATGACGTATAAAGTGCGATTCAAACGAGGCTACGACATAATCTCATGAACAATGAACATGGTGAAACTGGGACAGTTAGGCTACGTTTACACCATCTGATAAATTCCGATTTTTTACTCAGATGTGGCACACCGGATATGTATTATAAACGTGTAAACAGGAAAAAAGCACATGGAATCGGATATTTTCAGATCCGTTTTGGGCCACATTCATATGTGGAAATAAATCCGATACGAATCTGACATCTGCCAATGCGACTGTCATCTAAACGCACAGATCGGAATTTCCCGGTCAATCGGATTCGCAAGTCATCCAAAATGCGCCACTTTTCCGCATTTGAATGAAGTGTAACATTTCACATGTGGAGCCAGAAATATAGAGGGGATGTATTGCAACAAAACCGTTTTTGAAGAGACTTCGACAGACACCAGATCAAGCGACAATTATCACACCTCCAAATTTAAGTCTTGGCTTAAAGGAAATCAAAGCTACTCTCATTGAACCTTGTAATGTTGTAATAGGTAAATAAGTGTCTGATTATGAACTTTTTTTTTGTTTTTGCTCTTGTTTATCTGGCCTACACTGTTTTTATACTCTCCTATATTTAAATGTAATGTACTGTATGAATCTGTAACTGTTTCAGTCTGTGTCAATCTTTCACTTGCCAAGGGACTACAGATGAAAACTAGCTCTTGAGCGAACTCTGGCATTGTACCCATTGACGCTTTTTTTCTAGAGATGCACCGATCGATCGGCCTCTGACCGGAAATGGCCGATTTTCAGCTGATCGGCCTCAATCGGTGACTTGATCCCGATCACTCCACATAGCCGATTCTGTGCGCCGGTTGGCTCCTCGCCCCCTCATTTTCACGTGACGGCGCGCACCCGTGAGCCAATGCAGACAGATCAGATGAGCGCAGCGCTGAACACTTAAAGCTTTCAGTTTGTCATACATGTCAATCGAAAATAAGCCGCGGAGGAACAACCTCGAAAACGTTCGAACGACCAACCTAATCATTTAGGTTGACCAACTCGTTTTTCTACAGTACCGTAGGTACCGGGTTAATTAATAATTAACTTCGTTGCGTTAGTTCGGTTCCTCTGAACCATTTTCCATTAATAGAACATGGTGGTAGTGCATACACTTGACGTAATAATGCCCTGCTGAAGCACTGAATTGCACTGAAATCATTATGTTCGCTAATGAGTGACGTTATGAAACAGTGCTATTCACTCATACAAATCTAACTTATTAGACCTAATGATAAATTCATCTAACGATTTCTAGCTAAACCACAGCTGTGCGTTTCCACTATCAAACAAACTCAGAAACAGCAAGCATCGCCTCTTTTCCAATTACTCCTAGTTTGAAACATTTTTATCTAGGCTTTGAAGCTAGTTAAAGTCGTAGTCGTTAGGCTACCTGACTCACGCAAATAACGAAATTCTGCTGAAGAGCGGCTTGTTTCAATGCCTTTGACAAGCTCCGCAACTGAAACATCCGCCCTTATATCGCTACAAGTGTTTTCCATTGCACTATATAGAATTGGGATCTACTCTAATCCACCTCTAGCAAACAAATTAGTCTAGCGCATTATAGGTTCGAACTAACCTGTTTTCCATTAGCATTGTCGCAATAACTTTCTGATGCACATCAAGTTGAAGCCATATAATTATTTAATGGAAAAAGGGCTTGTGTCATCTGTCATCAGAATATAACGTTAGTGTTTTAAATAAATATTTCCGGACTAATGGTCTGTCACCATGTCAGTACATTTAAACTACTCTTGTTTCTTTTTATTTATTACTTCAAGGCTACATGCCACTGTTGTTGGATTCTCTTTTATTCATCATTTAATTTAATTTGCACAAAAAAGAAAAGCTCTGTCCAGTAACCTGGAACACTTTTTTTATTTTGAAATGTGTTTTAGTGAGACCTACCTCATGCTTCTGACCTACCTCAGAATTGTCAATCTTAATTTTCTATTAAAGCAAAGTTACAAAAATGTTTGTGTAAGTTGTCAATTATTGTTTTTAGGAAAAAAAAAATCGAATCGGCCAAAATCGGTATCGGCAAGTCAGACTAATCAAAAATTGGAAATCGGAATCGGCCAAGAAAATCGCAATCGGTGCATCTCTACTTTTTTCTTTTCTTTTCGATTTTATCCCGTTTTTCTGCCTCCTCCGAGACAGCACTCGACAGCACCACAGAACCACTCCTGTGCGCAGTGAACTGTGTCGGCATCCCTCCCCCCTCCCTGGGGCGGACAGCCAATTGCCGGCCCGGTGGCACTCCCGGACAGAGCCGACTCTGGCGCGACAGGGAATCGAACCCCGGTCGCCATGGCCAGTGTCGGACGTTGAAACCACTAGACCACGCGGGAGGCCCATTGACGCTTTTCGCAGATATGTTGATTACTATGTGTTGTCCCTTTTAAATATATTAAATAAATAAATCCTATATACTGCATTACATTTCTATATACGACTATATACAGTATGGCTGTGCCGGCGTGGTTGTTGTTCACTTCCGTATCAGTAACCAAACCCTCGGGTACCCATGCAGGTTGTTTCAAGTGTAAACCGTGTAGACACAGTTATTGGATATACAGTAGGTCACTTTTAAAAGTAGATGTAAACAGGCCAATTGAATGTAGGATAAAAATCAGAACTAGGCATCGAGTCCTGGGGGATCACTGTGGATGCTGGTTTTTCTGCCAACCATAATTGCAATATCTGAATTGTAACAAGCTGCTAAGTGGTCATAATTAGACAATTGTAATGTCTATTGAGGGATGATTTACATCAAAAAGGCATATTATGTCAGAAATAGCTAAGCATGCCATGATACTTTTTCTGTAAAGTGTTATATTTCAATGATTAAAAAAAGGGCTTTTTAAAAAATGGATCCAATTATACCCTGGCAGGTGAAATCAGTGGGGTCCTAACTGCTGAAAGTGTTGACATCTGAAACTAAAGCATTAGTGTAAAATGAAGAGCTCAATGGCAGAGCAAATAGCAATGAACTAAACCTGCCTTGTGTTGAAATAAGATTAAGGAAAAAAATATGGTGCAACTAAAACGCACGCTTTCAACAACCTTAATTGATCAAAAGATTGGCTGTAACAAAAACCTGCATACAGTGGGCCCCCAGGACCGAGTTTTGGAAACCACTGTATTAACGTGTTCTGAGCTACCTAATACCACAGCATGTACACGTCTTTCCCAAATTCACGGCAAACAACCACCGCATGCATTCCAATGTCTGCCATGTGGATATTTCAAACAAAAAGGTAAAAAGGTATCACTCGTGTCGTATATTAAACACGACACAGAAAAAGCTAACTGCAACATATTGGTCTGTGCGGAAATCATTGCATCGTGCTCAGAAACTAGGCCGCAACAATCCAAGGCCAAAAATAAATAAGGAGCGTACTGTAATTTAAAATACTGGAAAAGCAGACGTTTTAATCTTGATCTGCGTTTCCACCGCATTATGGAATAAGCTTTCATTTAATCCCTCTGACTGCCGCTCCGATTCTCGCCGTAGGCGCTTCCCCAACACGATCTACGCACATCCATCCATCCACATGGAGCTAACATTCCAGCGGTGAGATTTATGATAGACGGGTCTTGAGCTGCACAAGCTTCTTATGTCCAAGTTCCAGTTTATCCGAACATTTTATTACAGACGACGATTTAAAAACATTATAATAATCAAGTTACTAGACAGTTTAGGAAGTTTTTACAAAATGCAAAATGCATTCAAATACTATACTACAAAATAAATGCCACAGAAGTAAGTTACTTTTAACTTTTAACGGTACAATGAATTCAGTCAACATTTATTTATATATATTTTGATTTGGTGTAATTTTGCCTGTTTTGACACATTACACTTAGGCATTTAACAGACCGTTATCCAGAGCAACTTACAGTTTTTATGTTTCTTTATATAAAATCTCTGGATATTTATTGAAGAAATTTACTTTAGGGTGTACTGGGAATCAAACCTGCAACCTCTGTGTTACAAGCCTAGTTGCATAACCATTATACTACACTGACTCCCTTGATATAAGACCGTTGCTTGGACAGTGCCAGCTGATCCACTGATTATGAAATACCTGAAAGCACAGATTATAGAAATATTTGCGCTTGAAGCTTAAGAGATCGTATACTCCAAAATATATTTCCTGTGTCGATTCATTTTACTTCCTCATAGGTGGTTCTGGCCTGGAGTCAATCAAAATGAGTTCTTAACTTTGACTTAAAAATGCAAGAGTTACTTTTTCAAACGCAGTTTGCCGAGTTAATTTTAGTGATCGATGAACTCAAAAAACTGTGCTTGTGGATAGAAAGTGCCAAAATAGAAAAAAAAACACGCATTTAATTTTGAGTCTAATTTAAGTACTGGGCTGAATTTCTTTAGAGTTGCAGCAATTATGGAATTCACATTTCCCCTGTATTTCTGAGAAAAACAAACATAATTACCACTTTAAAGGCTACTCATTGACTGACAACCTAACAATTGCTCTGTCACCACAACATGGCACAGACGTTAGCGAGCAAATGGGCAAAAAATATGCTGTTTAGCTACACCGCAGTGCAGCAAGCACTCCTTCAAAATGTCACTCCTGATGAAAATATTATCAAGCCAGCTCGATGCCTTTTCTGAAATTCACAACGTAGTGGCGGGAGTTTGCGGCCTTTGTGAAAATCAGACTCTCCTGCCAGGGGATCTATTAAATCATATGCTTTGCCTATCTCTTTGTGTGCACAAAGGAACAGCGGCTGAATTGCTTTTTTAAATTAATTTTTTATATTTTTCCACTCCACTCATTCCTGGCCGTTACAGGCGGGTACTGTGACATCACTGCAGACTAATCAATCAGTCGATTACATCTGAGATTTGGTTATTTTAATGAGTAAATTTGATTATTCTATAACAATAAAAGTATGTCTACAATGAAGTTTTGTGATGAGAGCTTGGGTTGTATTTAAAATGTTTTCAATTATGTACAGTTTTCCTTGTTAACAATGTAATTTCTTTGTCTGATGTTATGTACTGTTTTCTTGAATAACAAAAAATCAATTTAAAAATGACATCTGCAATGGGTAAACACTGAATATGTATGTAATCATTATTTATTTCCCTAATATAACCCAGAATTTATAAAAATGCACAGTTTACAGAGTTGGCTACAAAAACAGGGTTCATGAACCCCATAATGGTAAGACAGTGAGCTGTCAATCAACAACTTGTTTGAACCAATCAAATGATTTTGCTCTCCACGGCTAAACCACAATGACTGGTTCACATCAATGAGTGGCTGACAGCACATGGTGGCTCCCGTTTTTGGTTTAATGGAACCTCACTCCCACCATTAGGTTAAGGGTGAATGATAACCGGAAAACTCCACTCAGCTGACAAGTCTCAGAGTTTTTGAAAACCCATTTTTGGGGAATTTTTCAGTCCTGTGATTGGCTTAGATCCAGAACAACCAAAACGTGGACCAGGTGACTGGGTCCAGAAGGGTTTTTTTCTTATATACAAATATAAATCAAGGTTTGTGTCCATTATGGATTTTTGGGTCAAACCCATCTAATGGACTTCAAGCTATGGCAGGCAGTGAGGCACCATGAACACCAGAATGGGGTGGACGAATGGCTTATTGTGCGTTGCTGATTTGAACCAATCATAGACTCTTGCCATGAACAGCAAAAGTTATTTGATTGGCTGATAGTCAGTCACCCCTGGTAGCTCCACCCATTACGGGCTTAAAGGAGTATAGCAGCAATTTTTGCAGAATTGACTTCAGACTTTCAATTTTTTCTTTTTATACATACTTTTCTTTCTGTAGTTTATTGGGGAAAGGTGTTGGAAATTAGCCTTTGGCTATAAACACTTAATGCAATGCATCTTGATGCTTGTTTTTTTAAACATTGTAATGCTTTTGCTATGTTCCTGACAAATAAACAAAAACAAATAAATAAAATTCTGAAAAGTACTAAGAGTACTCCTTTTATGAAGCTTCACTTTCCCCTCAGGAAGTCCAAAGATCATAACAAAATTGCATTGTCAGTTGAGGTGCCCCCCCACCCTGCAATACTCATTAAGTGGGAGGAACATGCATATCTTCCGCAAGAGACTCAAAACCCACCTTTTCTGACTCCACTACCACTGAATTCTGTACATCTAGCTAATTGGCATCACCACTGCCTTCCCATTGTTATAGGTACGTTATGCAGCTGCCTACAACGATGTCTATCACTATTACTGCACTGACCTTGTGCGCAAACTATGATGCCTGTAATGATTGTTCCTACCATGTATTAATGCACATCTTGTAAGTCGCTCTGGATAAGAGTGTCTGCTAAATGCTTAAATGTAATGTAATGCATATGTGTCCTTCCCTCCGGTGGCCCCTCCCACCCCACCCCCCCTTACCCAGTGGTGGCTGTAGCATGCCCCCGTTCTTCTCGCAGTTCCCGATTGGCTGGATCTCAGAGGAGTCCACAAGGCGCCAGAAGTCGTTCTTGTTGTCGCTGCCGTCAAGTCGTAGCCGTAGCCGCGAGCCTGTGAGGCCCACCACCGTGGCGATACAGGTGGAGGTGGTGTTCCGCGGGTCCTGGGCTTCCAGCTTCATCCCTGCCTTGAACTCGTTCACTGGGGGTGTGCCACTCTGGGAGGGGGTGAGCCACAAACACAGTGATGACAACCAGGTGTCCAACTGATTTCCCCAGTTTTTTTCCACATGAAGTCAATGTAAAAAAATAAAATAATAATTCACCCTGAAAAACACCCAACTCTGAAGCACTATGTTACAACCCAATGGTCACAAACACAGTCGTAAGGTCTAGGTATAGGTCTCAGGGAGGCACCTGTCGCCCCAGTGTTGGCGTTTGTCCACCTCAATAATTTCTTTCCATTCTTAAAGAGTTTTGCATTGTTGTCTAACCCTACACAGCAGGTTACACAGCAGTAAAATAAGCCCATATGATGCTAGGACACATAGGAAAGAGAATACGAGCTTGGCCAGATGTTCAGAAAGCTAATATACACAATGTTCGGCTTAATATGCATGAGCCTTTCATAGTGTAGCATGGTTCCAATGGTTAGGGAATTGGGCTTGTAACGCAAAGGTTGCAGGTTCGATTTCCAGGTGGGGCATTGCCGTTGGGCAAGATTCTTAACTTCAATTGCTTAAAGTAAATATCCAGCTGTATAAATGGATTGGATGTAAAGATAAGTCAACTGCGCAAGTGTCTCTAGATAAAAGCGTCTGCTCAGCACCTGTAATTTAGAGACCGTGATGTGTGCATGAGTGCAGATAATCACAAGTCAACTGAACGGTAAGACCGAAATAAAACAAACAAAAATGATTGCTCGACTTTTGTCAGAGGCATCCCAGTAGCGCGGCATTGCCTTTCTACATTCAGACTGGGTTTAGCCAGATATTGTGTCAAACAGTGTCACCCCCCCAGGGCGGCGGATAGCGTAGTGGTCTAACGCACCGTACCTTGGCTGGTCCTAAACGAGTGTGCGCTGCCTATCAGGGACGTGGTTCGAAACCATTAGGCTCGATCGGGGGCGGCATTTGGCTGTCCGCCTCAGGGGGTGGGTGAGCCAGATCTAGTTCGCCGTGGGTTTGCGCACATATTTAGTTCATTTAAAAGCAGTCAACATTTCGTTAAAAAAAAAAACTTTTCACTTTTCGTGAAATGCTAGTTCACCCAAGCGAGCGAATAATAAATAAATGAATCATCTATGCTGCAAATACCAATCACAAACGACCTTGAGTAGTGGGCTAAACGAACAGGGCATGGAGCCAGCCAATATGGTAGCACTATCAGCACCATAATATAAGCCAATAATGACACTGCTAGGATTTGCGGTAAATTACTTTTGAAGCATGAGACATCTTCGATTTCTTTTTTTATTTGGGCAATTTTCCATGACTTGCGACTCGACGACACAGAGTTCTCACCAATATCTGTGCCTTTACGTGGCTTACCAAAATACTTTCCCTCGATTTTCAAGGACTTTCATGGACCACTGCAACCCTGACTAAACCCATGCTCAGCAAGCGAAAGCTCTGACCTTCACCTCAGAGTAACCGCACTAAAGGACACTTTGACCGCACAGTGACCGCACTACAGAACAGTTTGAGGGGCTCTTCCTATTGAACCCAACAAAGAGCTGTAAATGGCACTCTGTGAATTAGCTCACACTGAATTCAATGCATCGGATGATTGTTGTTGTTTTTTTACGTTGTAACAATGCTTTTTGCTGCGTCTCTAACAAAATTATCAAACAAATAAATAAAATTAACAAAACACACGAGTCTGGAACTACAGGTGCCTGGGCGATGAAACAGACTGGGTGGCAGCACCTGAGCAGGGTTCCTCACCTGTCTGAAGCAGTGGGCAGGAGCAGCGGTGGAACCGGTCTCCTTCAGGTATTTCTCCCAGCTGAAGTGCCCTGTGGAGAGACAGTGGTTCAAACAGTGAGCCCGGGGGCAAAGGCACCTCCCCTTTGACCTCTGACCTCCAACCACTTAGAGTGGGCAAGGAGGGTGAAGGGGGTGACATGTGTTAATTGCCCATAACCTGAATCATATTATTATTATTATTATTATTATAAAATAATCATAATCATAACAAATCTTTTTTGTGTTAAAAATGTATTTGTATAGCACCTGTCATGCAGACCAAAGTGAATCACAAAGAACCAAAAAATTTGTTACTTTTTGGGTTTTTCAAAAGCAACAATAAAAACGGCTGGCAGTGTAGTGGTTAGGGAGCTGGGCTTGTAACTCAGAGGTTGCAGGTTCAATTCCCAGGTGAGGCACTGCTGTTGTACCCTTGAGCAAGGTACTTAACCTGAATTGCTTCAGTAAAATATCCAGCTGTATAAATCGATTGTATGTAAAGAAATGTAAACTGTGTAAGTCGCTCTGGATGAGAGCGTCTGCTAAATGCCTAAAATGCAAATGTAACAATAAAACACAAACATGATATTGTAAAGACAAAATACTCAAGAAATTAAAAACGCTGAAAGGATCAGAAACAAATAAAAGTGAGATCCAGCCCAAGAATAAAATAAGAATAAAAGTAATATAGCAGTAAAAGCCCAGATCTGATTTTACACCCTCCCCATCCAGACGTTTCCTCAGTACTGTCTGGATCA
This sequence comes from Aldrovandia affinis, assembly GCA_029706075.1. Lineage (NCBI taxonomy): Eukaryota > Metazoa > Chordata > Actinopteri > Notacanthiformes > Halosauridae > Aldrovandia > Aldrovandia affinis. The sequence continues at coordinate 980,434 of JAINUG010000218.1, forward strand.
GGGCTGCTCTATGACCAGAGCAGCGTGGCAGAGGGGCGTTACCCTGGTACTGAGCCGGAATCCGCGAGGGCCGCCCACTACGGGCGTGTTTTATCCGTTTGCCATCCTTCCACTCGATCGCTAGAGGAGAGAGAGAGACAGGGGGGGAGAAGGAATGAGAAAGAGAGATGGATGACACAGTCAGCAAAGGCATCCGTGTGCAAAAAAGCAGCATACGGCGCCGTTCACTTGACAGAATGCAGCTGGCCAATCGTAGGACGGGAGAGCCAGAACTATGACATCACAATTAAAACTTAAGAGATCAAAGGCTCCCTCTTTGGGTGAGGTTGACAGAAGGGGTTCTGTGTGGCTCAGTAGGTAGAACATGGTGCTGACAATGCTTAGGTTGTGCATTTGATTCCCATTGGGATCACATACACTGCCCCTAAAGTCTACACCCCGCGTACATCAAATAGCATAGGGTTTGTTAATAATTGGCCTACGTTTTGGGGAGAGCCTGGTTTACTGAAGAGAGACGGACTCCACCCGAGCTGGAGGGGTGCTCTTCTTTTATCTAATAACATAGCCCAGTCTGAATCGGCGAAATTGACATTCAAGAGCTACAGCCAGGCAGCAGACAGACGGTCTTAAACAATTGTCTGCAAGTTTCCCTGAGCTCGTGACTAGTTTCCACCCCAGTTCCCACATAATTGAGACTGTGTCTGTTCCACGTAGAGAAAACCATAGTCTATTGAAACTCAAACCCTCTCTATCTAATAATCTGATAAGGATCAACACGAACCATCCTAATGCAAATGCTAAACCTAATTTCGATAGAACTCTCCTTAAAATTGGGTTGCTAAATATAAGATCACTAGCTCCTAAAGCTGCCCTTGTGAATGAACTGATCACTGATTATAAACTTGACATTTTAAGTTTGAAGGAGACTTGGCTTAGACCGGATGAGTACATAGCATTAAATGAATCTACCCCGGTTGGATACTCTGGTTGTCACAATCCTCGACAGTCAGGCAGAGGTGGTGGCGTGGCTGTTATTTTTGACACTAGACTACGCCTTACTAAGAAATCTATAAACATATTCTCTTCATTTGAAGTGCTTTCCCTGGGCTCCATACAGACTAATGTAGATAATAGATCTATATTTACTTCATCTTTTATACTAGTTACAATCTACAGAGCCCCTGGACCCTATGCTGCTTTCCTCTCAGAGTTTTCTGACTTTTTATCAAACCTAGCAGTTATGGCAGATAAAGTTGTGATCATAGGCGACTTTAATATTCATGTTGATAATGGAAACGATTCTCTAGTGAAGGCTTTTGCTTCTATTCTTGACTTCGTTGGTTTTGTCCAAAATGTGTCTGGGCCAACTCATTGTCATCAACATACACTGGATTTAGCTTTATCCTATGGTATTAGCATTAGCAATCTAGTTGTCTCTCCTCATAATCCTGTGCTCTCTGACCATTTCCTTATTACGTTTGAAATTCATGCTACCACTGCTATTAGATCAAAACCAGTGTTCTACTTCAGTCGCTCCCTAAATTCCTCTACGATACCTAACTTTGTCAGCCTGTTCCAAGAATCATTTACTGTTAATCAGGATCCCACTAGTCTACAATCTATTGATCAGCTGACAGACAATCTAAATTACACCCTGCGTAACACTCTTGATGTTGTTGCGCCTCTCAAAAAGAAAAAGAAAGAAAAAGAGAAAGACTAGCCAAAAGAAGCTTGCACCATGGTATACTGACCATACACGTGCTCTTAAACAAGCTTCTCGCAAGTTGGAACATAAGTGGCGATCCACTAAATTATAAGTATTTTATTCTGCCTGGAAAGACAGTCTGGTACAGTACAAATATGCTCTCTCCTCCGCAAGGTCAACCTATTTGTCTGATCTGATTGAGCATAATAAGAATAATCCAAAATGTATTTTTGATACAGTGGCCAAACTGACAAAGAACCAGACTGAAACCAATGCTAAGCCTCCGGCAGCCTATAATAGTAATGATTTCATGAACTTTTTCTCTGAGAAGATTGAGAAAATTAGAGATGAAATTACTAAAATGGCACCTTCTGCTGTAGCGGACACTGATTAGAAAGCACAGGCTTACCAGGACAGGGGTCCTATGGCTACTCTTGAGTTTTTTTGTACTCTGGAGTGGACTGAATTTTCTAAATTGGTTATGTCCTCCAAACCATCTACTTGCCAATTAGACCCAATCCCAACAAAACTTGTTAAAGAACTTCTTCCTGTTATGGGGCAACCCATGCTAGACATTATTAATCTGTCTCTTTCATCAGGCTATATGCCAAATTCTCAAAAAGTGGCAGTAATTAAGCCACTTTTAAAGAAACCAAACCTTGACCCCAAAAATCTCAGGAACTACAGGCCAATTTCTAATCTTTCTTTTCTTTCAAATATTCTAGAGAAAGCTGTAGCTCAGAGACTGACTTCATTCCTGATATCAAATGACGTCTATGAAACTTTTCAGTCAGGATTTAGGCAACACTATAGCACTGAGACTGCTCTTATTAAAGTTGTCAATGACTTACTGATATCAGCTGACCGTGGATGTGTCTCTATTCTTGTGCTTTTGGGCTTAAGTGCTGCGTTTGATACAATAGACCACCAAACTCTTCTGAGCAGACTTGAAAACCTAGTTGGACTGCGTGGGCAGGCACTCTCCTGGTTTAAATCCTACCTGCCAGATAGGTATCAATTTGTGCAGTTACAGTGCATCCGGAAAGTATTCACATCGCTTCACTTTTTCCACATTTTGTTAGGTTACGGCCTTATTCCAAAATTGATTAAATTCATTTTTTTCTCAGAATTCTACACACAATACCCCATAATGACAAAGTGAAAAAAGTTTTTTAGACATTTTTGCAAATGTATTAAAAATAAAAAAATAAAATATCACATGTACATAAGTATTCACGCCGTTTGCTATGACACTCAAAATTGAGCTCAGGTGCATCCTGTTTTCACTGATCATCCTTGAGATGTTTCTAGAACTTCATTGGAGTCCACCTGTGTTAAATTAAATTGATTGGACATGATTTGGAAAGGCACACACTTGTCTATATAAGGTCCCACAGTTGACAATGCATGTCAGAGTAAAAACCAAGCCATGAAGTCCTAGGAACTCTCCATAGACCTCCGAGATAGAATTGTGTTGACGCATAGATCTGGGGAAGGGTATAAAAACATTGAGTGTCATAGCAAACGGCGTGAATACTTATGTACATGTGATATTTTATTTTTTTATTTTTAATACATTTGCAAAAATCTCAACAAAAAAAAACTTTTTTTTTTTTCACTTTGTCATTATGGGGTATTGTGTGTAGAATTCTGAGGAAAAATGAATTTAATCCATTTTGGAATAAGGCTGTAACATAACAAAATGTGGAAAAAGTGAAGCGATGTGAATACTTTCCGGATGCACTGTAAATGATGAGCCCTCTGCTCACATCAAGGTGGAATATGGTGTCCCTCAAGGTTCTGTTTTGGGGCCATTATTGTTCTCCCTTTACATGTTGCCACTTGGTGATGTCATTCGTAAACATGGCGTACATTTTCACTGCTACGCAGATGACACACAATTATACCTATCAATGAAACCTGGCGAAGAACAATTCGAACAGTTGGAGGCTTGTTTTAAAGACATAAAAGACTGGATACCAGATAATTTTCTATTGTTGAATACTGATAAAACAGAGATGTTGGTCTTGGGGCCCAAAAACCTCAGAAGAGGGTTATCTGATTTATCTCTGAATCTGGATGGTTGCTCTGTTGCTGCAAGTTTGGTGGAAAAAGACCTTGGTGTTACTATAGATCCTGGTCTCTCATTTGATAGTCACATCAAAAACATTTCCAGAGTAGCCTTTTTTCACTTGAAGAATATTGCCAAAATTAGGGGCTTCTTGTCATTAATAGATGCAGAAAAATTGGTACATGCCTTTGTTACATCTACATTAGATTATTGCAATGCACTACTGTCTGGTTGTTCCAATAACTCACTCAGGAGCCTACAACTCGTACAGAATGCTGCTGCAAGGATCCTGACTAGAACAAAGAAGTATGAGCACATTAGTCCTGTGTTAGCGTCACTTCACTGGCTTCCTATAAACTATTGTGTAGACTATAAGGTACTCCTCTTAACTTATAAGGTTTTGCATGGACTTGCACCCTCTTATTTGACTGATCTACTTCATCCCTACAATCCCCCACGTTCGCTTCGTTCACAAGATGCAGGCAACTTGGTAGTCCCTAGAAAAATCAAAAAATACAGCAGGTGGCAGAGCTTTCTCCTATAGAGCTCCTTTACTGTGGAACAGTCTACCCGTCTCTGTGAAGGAGTCAGACACGGTCTCAATTTTCAAGTCTAGGTTAAAAACACATCTCTTTAGTTTAAAAACACATCTCCTTAGTCTCTCTTATAGTCATTAGGTGCAGATGTGGAGGGGGCGTAGCAATAAAGCCTTCTGGTGCAATGAGCTATCCTTACTGTCACCAATCATAAGTGATGATCCGCCCCTATCAGGACTGCTGATGATGTGGTGGGATGGTCTCTGAGTGCCCTTATGGCTGCGTGCTCCCTGTGCCACTCACCTAATTAGTTATGCTGCCCTAGATTACTTCTGCTGGTGCAAAAGTGTTATCACTCTACTCTTTCCCCTGATCCCCGGCTTCGTGGCACCTGCCCGGAGCTCCCCTGCCCCAGAGTCAACCCCCCACCCCTGCCATGTGTTAGCCGGATGCCGCTGGCCCAGACCCTAGCTGCTGGTTCCATCCCCCACCCTGCCCTGGTATCTGGAGGGATGAGGTCCACCCCGCAACTACACTTAGGATGCCGAAGAATGCCCTTCTGGTGGTCTGTTAAGCCTCATGAGCCTCAAGGACTATTTCTTTTTGTTTTTCTCTGTATCCCACCATTTTCCAGGAGTTCATCTCGACCGCCTTTTAAGGGGTCAGGGAATAATTTTCCAGGCTCCAATGGGTTTTCTGGTTTTTTGATTCCCACAATTGGAAAATGCCAATTGTGAAGCGCTGTGTGACAACCTGTTTGTAAATAGCGCTGTACAAAAATAAAGATTGATTGGTCTAAAATATGTCATCTTTTGTTGCCTTACAGCCTGAAATAAAAACATATTTTTCCACCTTTATTTCCACATTTTATCCTACAACTTAGAAATAAAAAAACGACAATATCTTGGGTTGATAAGTCTACACCCCGCTGAGTTAGTACTTGGTATAAACTTTAACTTTAACAAGTAAATTGTAGACTTTAAAGCAGCACTGTATACTGAAAAATGTATGCATTCACTACTGTAAGTCCCTTTGGATAAAAGTGTGCTGAATGGCTTATGTTATTAGGTATTCAGTGAAAGGCCTTACCTTTCTGTGGGCCTGGCTTCCTCATAATCCAGTAATACTGAATCCTCATTAACTCAGTCCTCTCCACTCTGTGCAAAGAGATGGCCCCGTTATATCAGTACACTCACTGGAGAAAAAAAACAAAAAATATTGTATTTTTCATCACACATCTTTCTTCTTCGTCTGGACGTGGACTGAATTTACTTTTTTGTTTTTCCCATTTCTACTCTGTATTTCAGTATTATTCACTGGTCTCGACTCCAGCAACCCAAACCTCACTGCAGCCCACCACCTGTCTCTCAGTCAGAGGGGGGGGGGTCCTTGAGAAACAGAAGGCAGGTTATGACAGAAGGGCCAGCCAGCTGTCAGCGCCTATTCGCCTGCCTCTTGACACAGTCTCTGTCAATCAGCAAACAGCACCCTCAAGAGCTGTTTACAAACCAACACAGCTAAAAGACCGTCTGAGTGGCTGGCTGAGGCCGAGTCAGAGACAGAAGTGGAATGAGTGCCGAGTCGCACGCATCCAGCCAACCTGTGTGCGCAGACTGAAGGCGTGTCGTACTGTCGTACTGCCGCACCGCTCCTGACATGGGTCACGGTGTCAGACAGATAACAAGGGGGCCGACAACATTTGTTTAGCGTCACCACAATTAGAGGGACTGGCGCAGAGGAGCCAGGCTACACGCGTCATAACAACAATAGTAACGTCATTAGTGGTAACGTTATGAGAGTAAGGTGCTCTAATTTCAGGGAAAGTGTTTGAAATATTTATATCCCAATGTTAAGACTAGCTATTTTTTAGTAAACTTAATGTTACGTTACTAGATAATAGCGTGACCCCGACATATGAGCTAGCGATCTAATAATAAACAATTTAAGATGAGAATGTAAGACCTCAACACATTTTCTAAAATTGGCGAAAAAATTATATAAAAGTAAAAATGTATTTACTTGCCAGCTACCTGCAACAGTGGCGTTGGCTAGCTACTGCGAACTTTCTAGATATCGCATGTTTTCGAAAAGTATCTAGCAGCTAGTTAGCTGGCACTAATAAACGTGTACCTTTATTTGAATTAATTGGCAACCTAAGTAGCATGTCACACGTACAAGTACCCCATGTTACATCAATCAAGATAAGCTTGATTGCGAACGTTATCTACCTAGCTACCTTGCGCAAGCCAAATTCTATCATAACGTTACTGCATCAATATCTGGCTAATAGGCTAAACCAACTTTGATTATGGTGAGCTAGTTGGCTGTGTAAACAATCAAGTTCCTATTCGCTGAATCAAATACCTGTTAGCTACTTTGCCAACGTCCGAATTTAAGCAACACATAACAAAGCATCCAAAGATTTGAGATGGGGGAACTACCTTAGTTGTGCATAACAGTCTTGAAACGTGTCTCATCCAGCCTGTATTTTTCTCAAAAGAAGTGCGCCTTTTTCTTGCGCCAAGAGGATGGCGTTCAAATGAAGACGACCAGCTCCCTCCTATTTTTTTTTTCTTCTCGGAAAAAAATGACAGCAAGACAGCTCTTGTTTAGGGTCACAATCGGGGTTATAAACTGGCGATTTTTTCAATATCGCCCTTTGCTGACCTCACAAAAACAACACCGGGCAACTCATAAGCTAAAGCGCTATCGTTTGTTGTTTAGCTAATATAGCCAGCAAGCTATGGCGGGCTAAAACAGATGCTTCGAGATAGGCTAGCTGTTTAGCTCGCTACGTAACGTCAGCTACTCTGAAGTCCATTCAAAAAACACAAAGCAAAACACATGGGATTAGCCGCGGGTCACAACTAACATAATTCGTAGCGGCGCGGGATTTTTGTCTGTAGCATTCTCAATGTGTGTTTACAGTGTCCATGTGATGGACGCTTCAAAACGAAGAGCCAGCAAGCGAGTTACCGCGAATAAACTCAGCGCACATGCCAAAATCAACAAATAGTTAGCTTGCTAGCTAGACAGTATTGGCAAAAAAAAACAAGCATGCTCCACAATAACACGATACAGCTAACGTTAGCTAGCGGGCTACATCTTGGAAGTAATGCGACTAGGCAGCGCCAGCTACTAAATATTTTACGCCTCCGTACGTTTCGATAGCTAACGATGCAGACGGAAGACGTGTGGGAAACGTGGGTGGAGGGAAACGAGAAACGAGTCAGTTTACCTGCGCCTTCTAGGGTTTTGTGTGTTTTTTCTGGTGTGGGTTTAGTACCCATCCGCCATTTTTTCCTACAGCGCAGCACTGTGCTGCGCGCGATGGGGGTGCTATAGTGGATTTGAGCCTCATTTGGAGACCCGAGCGAGACAGAAGGGGATGCGCGCAGAACGGCACGACCCCTGGCGAGCAAACGGCGAACGCGAGATTGCCCTTCTGTGACATGTGCACCACCGTGCATTTCATTGGCAAAGTCGAGGAGGCCTTCTCATGTTCTCAAGTTATTTGTGTCCTGTACAACCGTCGCATGTCTAGGAATGTCTTACCAGTGTGTGTTCCACGGCGATAACAGCTAATTAGTTAATTAAATCGAATTAACTCCATACTGATGCCATAGCAAATCTTCTTCTTCTTTCTTTCGCTGCCTGCTGGTCGAAGCAAAGTGGGGTTGGGGTGGTTGGTACTTTGATTGGTTACCTGCCAGGTAAACCAGATTGTATTGCAACTGTTGTTGGTGGGCCAGTAATAAATATATCATCTATGTCTTTATTTTTGTATTGCTCCATTTACAAACTTTGTACATTTTGGAAAAACAAGAAAATAATTCTCTGACCTCTTAAAAAGAGATCAAGCTGAACTCCTGGAATATGGTTGGATGTAGAAAAGAATATCTCAATAAAACCAACATGTTGGAGAAAACAGGCCAGCACTTTTACGGGTGACAGTATAATTGTTGCACAACTGGGCATGTAACACAAAGGTTGCAGGTGGGCCAACTGCCATTCTACCCTTGAGCAGGGTACTTAACCTGAATTGCTTCAGCAAATATTCAGCCGTATTAATGGATTGTACATTAAGAAATATAAATGGTTAGTCGCTCTGAATGAGTACCAAACAGAAAACGAATGCACCTGTCAGGTGATGGGGGAAAGATGCTGTCCTTTGGATAACATTTTAAATTAGGTTCTGGCTCACCATGGTCATTATTAATTAATCACCACTGCCAATGTCACTTATTGTAGTGTGCGGTGTTACCAGGTGTCCTGGCAAAATTCCTAATTCCGCCATCTCCATCTGGCTTTGTAATCATCCACCATGTAGTTATTTAAAGTGATAGTTTACACAAATTTGATTTAAGTATAATTTTCTTTACTTTCAATATGATGTACTACACGTCCAAATAAGTTTTTAGTAAATTTTCTGTCTACTTAAACGGAATCCACCAATGGTTAGCAATATTAGCATTGATGTCCGAAAATGGGAGTATTTACCCACAGGTAGCATGCTCAGAATTGCATGCCAAAATGACTTTCCAGTAACTTCTAAGATGCTCAACCATGTGGTTAATTTAGAAGCATAAATTGCCATTTCCAGATTAATTCTGTTCATTGGTCAGTGTGTAACTTTGAGCTTTGTATCTCTGAGGTTCTACTGTATTGCCAGCTTTCTGTGGGGGAGAAAATACCTCCTTATATCAGTGCGAAATTGACCTTGAACTAATTTCAACTTATGCCCCCTTGTTCTGCTGACAGACCTCAACCCCACATAGCTTCCATAGTCCACTTTGGACGGCAGTGAAGTCTAATGGTTCGGGAACTGGGCTTGTAACACAAATGGTTACTGAATGGTTTAATGACCATGAAAATGCTGTAGACCACATGCCATAGCCATCTCAGTCACCAGATTTCAACCCAGTTGAACACTTATAGGAGATTCTGGAGTGGCGCCAAAGACAGCGTTTTCCACTTTTCCACTACCATCAACAAAACGCCAAATGATGGAATTGCTCATGAAATAATGGTGTTGAATTACTCCAATAGAGTTCCAGACACTTGTAGAATCTATGCCATGGTGCATTGAAGCTGTTCTCATGGTGGCCCAATGCCCTATTAAGACATTTATGTTGGTGTTTCCTTTATTTTGGCCATTACCTGTAGGCATGATGGAGAATATAGACAGCCTGCAGTTAGCTGCAATTGAACCAGAGCATTTGGGAAAGAGTTTTGCCCCCGTCTGTGGAAGAAACTGTAATTTTGGAAATGATTCATGGGGGCCATCTGGGGAGAATGAGGTGGCTGAAGCAAAGGCAAACATGTCACTTCTTCACTTCAGTATAGGTTTAAATAGATGTTAAATATATTATTTTTTTTCTGTAGACACTACATCTTAATGTACAGGTAACCACCAAAATAAAGGCAACACTTTAATAACCCGGGGTGGACACTCAATTGGCCCTGGCCCAGGCTAGGAAAGTCTCAGCTAGGCGGTAGGGGAGTCATTGGAAAGGGGAGTTCCGGGCCACTCCAGGGGTCCTGGCTATGGAACCTTCCAATGGACAAACACAGTATTGCCCTCATTTTAAACGATCTCTCATTTACTCAAGTGTTGCCTTTGTTTTGCTATTTATCTTATTCAACCCTAACATGACATATATGAATCTGATCAGAATCCAAAGCTGAAATGACAATTAAAAGAGCAGGGAGAAGAGTCATTTATACTGCAAGGGAGAGCAGAAGGGAACATGAAAAGCAGATGAGAATAAATTAGCTAATGTTATTTAGCTAATTGGGGTTTTTTGTCAGGGGGGTAATTATATATTTATTGTGACATATTCCTCAACAACCTCTATAATGGAACTGACAATCTGCTTTCATTAGTTTTTATTATTTGTTTGTCATTCATTTTATTATATTGCTTATGGGAAATTAATTCTAGGCCAAACTCCGTTCATCTGTGTTCTGTATGACACAAAATAATTTACTGGAAAACAGAACTCACTATTTATTACTGAAATGAACTCCTACTCATACTTTTAAAACTTTGTAAACCATTCTGAAAATGTGAAATTCTTTAAAATTTATATTTTTAAGTTTTCATTATAAATAATTCACGTTAAAAAAACATTACTTTGGAGCCTTCCTTATTAATAATACCTATAATAATATGCAATCCATCAAAATATGTAATATTTAAAAATATAACCTTCCATCAGAGCAGAGCAATGGTGGCACGCATATGAGCTAATGGAGTTAGCCAGTTATTGAGCTAACATCAGGAACTCGTGGCTCACATGCCAAGGGAATGAAACTGCCAGACTGGGGACTGAATGAATAAAATATAGAGCAGTCAATTTTCCTATTCCTATTGACGTCATTGTGTAATTGAAAATTGTTCATTTATACAGGTAACTACCAACCGGTGGGGGGGGGCCTATCTGTCAGTATCTGTCAGTGCCCCCCACACAGGACACTCATGGTACTGCACCATTTTAAAGTATCTCTCATTTACTCAAGTGTTACTGTGGTATTTTGGCAGTTACCTGTATATTTGGATATATTGTTTACTGGTATGTCAGGCCATTATAATGTGGTACTTGTATGTGATGTTGAAAGTATGCATCTGAGTGGGGGTCTGTAATGTATTACGTGGTAAAGCTCTGTATTGATATGCAGTTTACAAAGCTTACAATCTGTAAAGATTTACATAGACACTTAAAGGGCCGTACCTAGGTTTAAAATCTGTACCGCTTTACGTAGCTTTACTACATTTAAAGATTGCATAGGTTGCACCAATTTCCATGGTGTATTCATACTAGTGCAGAAGCCCACCTCCTGAACCTACCTACTGCAGTGCTGATATACCTACCCACTTGGACTTCTTTTTGCCTCTCAAACCATCCGTATCACTATACGTGGGGGCAAGATAGACTTGCGTCCTCTACCTGGCAGGTTAGCCACTGTTCCAGAGGCCTTAAACTTCATAATAATTGACACAACAGTGGAAAGCGGTATCTTTGAACTTTTTAATGTTTTGTAGCCATTCCCTGATCTGTAGAGGTCAATAACCTTTTGTCTGATGCCTTCAGGGAGCTCATTTTGCTTTTCACCATGATGATGGCTGACCACAGTATTTTTTCAAACGTGTGCTGCGCCCCTCTTTTTTTTATACCCTAGGGAAACAGGAAACCATTGTAGGCCACTGTATAGTTCCAATAAGTTGTATATTTATGAAGATTTGTTTTTGTTGGATTCAATTTAAAAGAATAGTTAAGGGTATGAATAATTGTTATCCAGATGTTTTCTGGAAAAAAATATTATTAATAAAACAAAATGTGTTTTTCTGAACAATTGTATTAGTAATGTAGGTGGAATTTTCAGACTTTTTTGAGCATAAAATATACCTCATTATATAGTTTATTTTATATGATTTATTTTGTTCATCTTTATCAAGGGTGTGAATACAAATGGAGCATACTGTATACACTACCAGTCAAAAGTTTTAGAACACCCCCATTTTCCAATTTATACAGAAATTTAAGCAGTTCAAGTCCAGTGAATAACCTGAAATGGTACAAAGGTAAGCGGTAAACTGGTTTAAAAAAAAAGTTGAGGTTACCAAAAACTGAAAAATTATGTCAATTTTTGGGCAGTGAGTAGTTTCCTACTACAACAACAAAATCAGAAGACAAGTTTCTGAGAATCAACAGCTTGCGTGATAGGCGGCTCACAAGACAACAGCTTGAAGCACAGCTTAACACTGGTCAAAGTAAGGAAGTCTCAGTTTCAACTGTGAAGAGAAGACTTCGAGTTGCAGGTTTGACAGGTCGAGTGGCAGTAAGAAAGCCATTGCTAAGATGGCAAAATAAGAAAAAGAGGCTTGCCTAGGCCATGAAGCACCGCCAGTGGACTACTGAAGACTGGAAGAAGGTCTTATGGACCAATTAATCAAAATTTGAAATCTTCGGTTCATCACGCAGGGTTTTTGTACGCTGTTGAGTAGGCGAAAGGATGGTTCCTCAGTGTGTGACACCAACTGTCAAACATGGAGGAGGAAGTGTGATGGTCTTGGGCTCTTTTGCTGGATCCAGAGTCGGAGACTTGCACAGAGTGACTGTTAACCCATTACTTGTTCCCTGAAAAGGGCCTTTTTTTATAACTCTGAAATGTACATTATTTTTCAGTTTTTGGTAACCTAAACTTTTTTTTTTTTTTAACGTCTGGCAGTTTGTCTGTATCATTTCGGGTTATTCACTGGACTTGAACTGCTTAAATTTCAGTAAAAACTCTAAAATGTGGGTATTCAAAAACTTTTGACCGGTAGTGTATGTGTTTATTTAAAAAAATATGGTAATTTTAAGAGTAATGTACGATAATATTAAAGGGTTTGATGATATCGCCCCCAATCCACTCCCCCGTGTGTCAGTTTAGATTTTCCTTTGAAGACGTCAAGGAAAAATTGTCTAACAGCCCTCCTGCCCCTGGCAGGTGAGTAACCCCCCTTCTCCTGCCATACCCCCCAGGACCAATCCATTTGAGATCGGAGCCGATAATTCTTTGCAAAATTGAAAGTTGGAGGAAAAACGGCGACTTTCTTATTGTCTGTCCCTGTACTTATGTGCCTGGAGCATGGTGTGAACGCACGTGCAGGTTCAGAGGAGGAAGAGAGAACGGATTAATGAACGCTGTACCTGCCCTTACCTGAGCCAAAAAGACATTCTACGTGCCCGGAAAAGCACTGTGAACAGCAATCTACTCGTGTAGAAACTGTCTTAAGATTTAACATTAAATTAAAACAAAGAAAAACTGGTAAAACGAACAAATATGTTTTAAGTCCCTTACCTGCACAGGATTTGTATTTAATCTCCAAAAAACACCCCCCAAAATAAACCAAATTAAGCTAAATATATGTTCAGATTATTCATGTAGAAATCCTCCTATAGTTGTGTTGTTGCCTTGCATACCCCTATTTTTGTATTTTTAAATTGTATTTGCCTGTGGGATCAGGGGGTGGGGATCGCGTTATTTCCAGTCCTATTGTTCAGAATCACGTGGCTTGCTGAGCGAGCATTATCAACCGAAAAGAAGCGTGTGTTTCCGCCAGCGGCCACAAGGGGTCTCCCTCGCTCCTCGCAGGAGCCGCGGCCGTCTCTCAGCAACCTCGCGGATCATCCCCATATGTATGCGCCCCGGTTGCCATGGCAATAATTAGACGAGAGATCTGCACGTTTTTTACATTTCTCAACCCCCCGCTCTCTCTCTCTAATTAGTCTTCTCAATTGCTTAATGATACACAAACCTGTGAAAGCTTCCTTCTTTTATTTATTTATTTCCTCACAAAAGCTTTGACTTCTCCTCTCCCCCCCCCACACACACCTTTCATTTTCAGTGTTAACCCATTAGTGCCTCTTACACAGAGACAAGCCATCAGAGCACATCAGCCAAGCTAACGCTGCATTGTGTAAAACACACAGGATAACTGACGATTGAACCACGCCACCTCCCACCCCATCCCCCTGCCGCTCCACTGAGTTGGGGGCTGACATCATTAGCAGACTCCCAGGCGGTCGTCGGGAGGGGGAGGGGATGCCGCGTGGCGGAGGTGCTCGCTGTGGTTGAGCTCATGGGCTCGGCCACCGTGGTCAGGTGACCTTGCGTGCAGGGCGAGGCATGGGGGAGCAGCTGTCATCCCCGAATGACTCGCCCATGTGTCAGAGCCACCCAGGCAGAGCTCTCGCAAAACAGAGACCCTTGGAGGTTGGCGGCTGTGTCTGCTTTCCTTTGTCACCTGCTCTTCCGGCTCCACACCTCATCTCGCACTCCACATGTCCGTGCACATCTGTGACTCTGTAGAGATTTCCCACACCCCCTCCCGCCCCACTCCCACACCCGCTTCCCGTTCCCCCAGCCACCCCACCATCACGCCCCCCCCATGCCCTCAGCTCCATGGCCACCCTGGTTTTGATACACACACCACGTTCCTCTTGATCGGACTTGCACAGGTACCCATTGCCCCCCCAGTGTTACCCTGCCGCTACCCAAGAAAACCCCCAGTCCCCTTCTTTTTTTGGGTAACATCCAGTTATGCCCCCCGCTGCCATCTTGCTTTTTAGAAACACTGCCCAACTTATTGGTAACATTGGTAAAAAAATCTGTTAGATTGGCAGATGCTCTCCAAGACAACATGTACCCATCGCTCGCATTTGACATATTGCCTATTTTCTACAGCTGGATTTTCCCTCTTTTTAAAAAATACAAAATTATGTTATCTTTCTTTTTTCTTTTCTAGCAGAGCGGTTTGTGTTAAATATGTTGCTCTTCGTTCATGGGTCCAGTCCCCAGCCATCATGGCACGCTCCAGCCCCGGCCTGCAGGCCATCGCTGTGGTAATCAGCTGTCTGGTCCCCCCCCGGCGCCAGCTCAGCCAGCAGACTCCAGGCCCCTCAGCTGGGAGCCCAGTGATAATTGTTTTAAGCGAATCCTCAGAAACAGTCCCCTGGTTTCCCCCGGCTACGGAGCAAGGCTGGAGGAGAGCTGTCGGCCCCTGATCGGCCCCCGGGACATTCCCGGAAATCAGCAGTTAACCTTGCCGTGGTCCTTGAGACTAGAGCATCTCTCGCTCACTGCAAGGCTGCAGCATTATAGTATATTTTGTTTTTCTTGGTAATTATACCCAAATCCTTGTTTCCTTTTAAATGAATGATAAAGAAGCAGGTTCTCACACTCCACAATCCGAAGAATGAACTTCGGAAAGAAAAAGGCAGAGTTAGAAAAATTCCAACTTTAATTGGACAAAAAGCGCAGCTGAAAAAAATGCTAAACATTTTGGGGTTTTAGAACCTCCCTCAGTGCCTCGTTAAGACCCATCACACGCACTAATATAGAAGTAATCGGATCACAAAATAATCAGTGAGAACTAACGGGTTTCAATGATGCAATTACTCCACTGTCAGAATTAGAAATAAGAATAACGTTCAATAATAATAATCAAATAATGTTAAATAAAGTTTGTAGACGTCATAAGGACATTTAAAAAAAATCAAGCTATCTGGTAGGATGAACTGTGCCAGAAGACGGATGTCCCCCATGGCTGCCTGTCCTCTTAGGATTGACCCAAAGTGTTCTCCGAGAACATCCTTCAAAGCAGGGTTCACAATACAACTAATGAGCAAAAACCCAATCTGTGACCCAACCTGTGTGTTACGTCACAGCGTTGGGACACTGCTAAAAGGAAATAGGAGTGTTGACCCGTGTAATGTTATTCCATTATATATATTTTTAATCTCGCTACCCCCTCATTTGGGAGACGTGTCTCTAAGAGGTTAATGGCTGACTTTAAGAGCAGTGTAACAGGAGCCCACGGCAGAGTTACGCAGTTGGTTTACATTCCCTGCTGACGGGGCAGCAACTTCTCCCAGGAAGAAGTGGGTGTGTTAGCGATCTAGCTAGGAAGTGTGTGTGTGTGTGTGTGTGTGTGTGTGTGTGGAGGGGAGGGGTGTCAGTGGCCTAGCTAGGAAGTGTGCCTGCATGTGGGTGTGTGTATGCATGGGTGTGGGTGTGTGTGTGTGTGTGTGTGTGTGTGTGTGTGTGTGTGTGTGCGTGTGTGTGTATGCTTGGGTGTGTGTATAGGTGTGGGTCTGTGTGTGGGTGTGTGTATATGTGTGTGGGTGTGTCAGCGGGCTAGCTTGGAAGCAAGGGATCATGCTGCATGCTATATCTGAATGTAAATGTCAACCCAGGTCCCCAGAGTGACACAAAAACACAACTTTAACCCATGTGTGTGTGTGTGTGTGTGTACTGAATCACTGGGAAGAACCTGATACATCTTTTACCCTCCTCCTGCACCTGCGCATACGACTCCAGGTGTGTATGGTCTGGAGGATTTAGTTGGGATTTCTTGCCACTGATCAACAAAATATTCTATAATGTCAAATAAAAAAAAAAAACTCTAAAGCATTTTCTTAATTAATTACAAATAAAAACTGACAATAATTGTATAAGTATAAGTATTCACCTCCCTTTACTTAATACTTAGGCAGAAGCACCTTTAGCTGCAGTAATGGCTGTGAGTCTATTTTAATAAGACTCTACCAGCTTTGCACATCTGGACACTGCAATTTTCATCCATTCTTATTTACAAAATAGCTTGAGCTCCATCAGGTTGGATGGGGAGTGGTGATGAACAGCAATTTTCTAATTTTTCCACAGATTCTCAATGGGATTGAGGTCTGGGCTTTGACTGAGCCACCCCAGGACATAGGTTTTTTGTTTTTAAACCACTCCAATGTGGCTTTTGCTGTATGCTTTGGGTCATTGTCCTGCTGGAATATAAATCTTTTCCCAAGCCGCAGGTTTCTTGCAGTCTGCAGCAGGTTTTCCTCCAAGATTTGTCTATATCTTGTGCCATCCATTTGGCCTCTATTTTGACAAGTTTTCCAGCCACTGAAGCAGCCACTTGCCACCATGTTTAGGGACATAATAATAATAATATATGCCATTTAGCAGACGCTTTTATCCAAAGCGACTTACAGTAGTGAGTGCATAATGTTTTTCAGTATATGTGGCCCCAGTGGGAATTGAACCCACAACCTAAGCGTTGCCAACGCTGTGCTCTACCAACTGAGCCACACAGACATGGTAGGGACAGTGTTCTTGGGATGATATGCAGTGTTAGGCTTGTACCAAAAATAGCACTAACGCTGATGCCAAAAAGTTCAATCTTGGTCTCATCAGACCATAAAATCTTCCTTCACTTGGTTTCAGAGCCTCCCACATGCCTTCTGCCAAAATTTAGGTGAGAATTCATGTGAGATTTCTTCAACAATGTTTTTCTTTTTGCCACCCTCCCATAAAGCACAGATTTGACAGTTTCTGCCATCTCTGCCATGGAAGATATAATTACATCAGAGTTGCCATTGGCCTCTTGGTGGCCTCCCTAACAAGTGCCCTTCTTGCACAGATGCTCAGTTTTTTGATTGCACCAGAGTTTATTTAGCAAAGTGGGTGAATACTCATGTAATAAATTGCCTATTTTTTATTTGCAATTAATTCAGAAAATGCTTTAGAGTTGTTGTTGTTGTTTGTTTTGACATTGTAGAGTATTTTGAGTGTTGATCAGTGGCAAGAAATAAAATGTGAAAAATGCCAAAGGGGGTGAATACATTGTATACCCTCTGTATATACTGAAATGCAGTGGTGGGCCGTCAGGGCCTGCAAGGCCTTCTCTGCTGGCCTAAAAAATATCTGAATCACAGACTGATGTTAATTATATTTTGTCCATGAATACTTATTAAATAATTCCAAATGGTCTGTTCGCTTCCTTTCATAGCTGTTCCCCTGGTTGCGCTGCATCCAGACGTGTATTTTCATATTAAAGCATTTAACCAATCACATTTCAGCCATCATTTGTTGCCAGGGTCAAATAAATCTGCCTATAGGCCTTCACAATCAGTTCTGAAGGCCCTGTAGCATAAAATAAGTGTTGATCAAACTGTTGCTTCAACCAATCAGATTTTGAGTTTGGGACACGAAGGCCTTCTAGAAGGCCTAGGTAACGTCAGCGTATTCACACCCTTTGATTGGATAGTCAGAGAGTGTCTGACTATGATGTAATGTGATTGGTTAAATGCTTTAATATGAAAATACATGTCTGGATGCAGCGCAACCAGGGGAACAGCTATGAAAGGAAGCGAACAGACCATTTGGAATTATTTAATAAGTATTCATGGACAAAATATAATTAACATCAGTCTGTGATTCAGACATTTGAGTGGACATTTTCAGCCCTAAAGCGAATTAAAACTTACGCCAGAAATACGACAGGGCAGGCTCGACTTTCAGCATTAGCTTCGATGGCGATAGAAAATGACTTCTTGATGGAACTGAAACACACGGATAATCTGTACGACAGAGTAATTGAACTATTTTTGAGGAAAGAAAGGAGGATGGATTTTGTGTACAAATAATAAGGATTTTTGGTGAGTAAAATGTTTCTATTTTCCTAAATAATATTGCAATTTTATGAGGTTATTATTATTGATGCGTTTTTATGTGTGTCGCAGCTGTAGCACACCCGGGTTTGTTTCTTCAGTAAAGGCATTTATTCTGGATACACGAGTTATCTATCTGCGATGCAATGGCAACGGGTGTCTGTTCGATTTGTTTTTGCACTTTGTTTATTTATCTTTCTTCAGTCATGTTTCATGAGAGAGAATGACAGCGATAGTTAGAAGCGTGAGATAATTAGTGATTAGTAGTGTTAGTAACTTAATCTAAATCCCTAATGTTAGTAGATTAGTTGGTTAGTACTATATACATCTAACTAATATATACAAAGTGTAATTAGAAAGTAAGAAGGAAGTAAAACGAGATTAGAAACGAAGACGGAAAAACCGAAACATAGAATTTCCCGAAGTGCATGACAGAACGAGAATGAAACATGACTGAAGAAAGATAAATAAACAAAGTGCAAAAACAAACCGAACAGACACTCAAAACATAATAATAAGATGGCTTTTATAGCCATAAAATAGTTATTGAGGGGTGGATTGATTCAGACGGAGCACTACTGAAGGCCTAGGTGTGAAATGCACGGCCCGCCACTGCTGAAATGCATCAAAAATGCAATGTACGATTTGGGCAAAAGTGTCCACAGTAGCTGGAAAACTGCACATGGTCTGCACAACACTGATTCTGAACCAGTTTCCATTGAGCCCGTCTCTGTTGGGACATCTTTAGTGCCTGGAGACTGAGTTAATGGCCAGTTAACAGCAAGGCCCTAGTCCAGGGGTGTCAAACTCATTCCATCGTGGGCCGAGTGTATGCAGGTTTTTGTTGTAACCAGTGCACTACACCAGGTGATTTCACTAATTAGCTTCCTTCTTCAACCAAGGAGGGGAACTAATTGAAATCACCTGGTGTTGTGCACTGGTTGCAACAAAAACCTGCATACACTCAGCCCATGATGGAATGAGTTTGACACCCCTGCCCTAGTCTCACCCTGGTGAGTTTCCAGCTTGTTTATTGTGTGGATCCTGGAGATGCTGCAATCGTCCATGCACCTGAAGGGAGTGCCAGCTAGGATCAACCCCAAAATGTGCACTGTGACACAGGGAGAGGTGGAGGGAGGAGTAGAGAGGGCTGCACCTCCCTTTTGGCTGCTGTCAGGTGTTCCTGTTCCCTCCCACAGCCTGGAGAGGACTACAGGGCCTTGGACAGCAGCGGCCTCACTTACAGGCAGGCTCACCTGAGGCTAATGAGCAATCAACTCAGCTGTGAGCCATTGCCTTCATTAGGCCATTATAAACGCACAGCCTGCCATGCCTGATGAGAGAGGTTTTTGGGCATGGGTGCAGAAGTGCTGGGGGTTTTTGTTGCTGTTTCCCTCTATTGAATTGGTTTTAAGTTAAATGCTTTATCTTTGTGTTTTGTTTTAATTGTTTGAAAAGGGTAATAAATTTGCCTATTGAACAGTAGTTTTTTGTTGGTCTTTCATCCACTCACCACCTGGCATGGTGGCCACCCCTGCCACCTTGCTACATGCACCTATGTAAAAAAAAAAAAAAAAAAATTATATATATATAATAAAAAGGGTGTGTCTTTGAGAATTGCTCAAGATGCAAAAGGCCATCCTTAGAGCGTATTGTAGTAGAAAAGGGAAATATGGTATTAGACATTTGAAATACTGTAGTTGCAAAAGGAGAAAAGAGGATGGGCACACAGAACATGGAGAAGGGCCTTTATAATAATCAGGAAATCTGCAGATGCCCCTTTAAAGTCTACCCTCACCTTTAATTTCGTCTTTTGTTGCCTTACAGCCTGGAATGAAAACATTAAATCAGACCACCTTCATTTACACATTTTAGCCCACAACTTACAAATTAATTCTCAACATTTCTGAACATTCATTGAAAAGAATGATTTAATGAGTGCTTCACCAGGGAAGAGGCTACCTCAATTCTAAAATGCTCTAGATCAGGGCTCTTCAATCCTGGTCCTGGAGCACCGCAGGATTAGTCGCTGGTTTTCCTTTTCACCTTAAAATCATCATCCAGTTCAGAGCCCAGAAGCTAGATTAGGTGAGTTAACTGTGCAATCAACTGTGCAATGACCAGGTGTCTGCACTTTCAACATTTAGGACTACCAATGTGATTTTAACCTGTAAATCAGTCAATAAATCAATTAATCAGACAATCAATCAGACAAAGGTAATTTTGCCCCCTTTGCCGACTATGGTTCGATTAGCATCTCATGAGATGCTGGAAATACCAGCCACACAGGGTTTGGAAAGCCCTGGAAAGTCCATATAATGTCAATATAATAAAAAAGGGATGGAACTGATGTAGGAAATTACAGACCTGTTAGTCTATCTTCCATTTCCTGTAAGATTTGTGAAACCATTGTTACCATTGTTTTGAAACCAAATTACTCCTTGGAAGAAAAACTGTATAAGGTAGAGGCAACATGATTTTCATATTGGAGATTGTGCTTCACAAATCTCCAGGACTTCTTTTTAGAGGAAGCTACAAAAATGTTCATCTCAAACCAGGATGATGATTATAGGATATATTTGGACTTTCCAAAGGCGTTAGACAACGCACACCACATAAGCGACTTGCCGTCGCTAGGAATTTAAGGAGCTGTCTCAAAGCGGACTAGAAATTGGCTGCAGGGTAGAACACTAAGCGTGAAAATGGGAGGGATCACATCTGAGCATCTGCGTGTGTTCTGGGAAATGTAGTCCCCCCATCGATCATTCTTTGGCCTGCTCTTTATTTACATAACGTTCTTTGACAGAGACATTTAGCAGTAAAACGGTTCCATTTATGGATGACACAGAACTGGAGGGTTATGGAAAACAGTTTGGAAGCCACTAAAAATGATTTCAATAGATTGCAGACACCTACTGAATGAAACTTAATGTCACAAAATCTAAAGTTCACCATGTTGGGTAATAACTATTTAAAATATATATTTTTAGGGGACCACGGCAGGCGAAACTAGCAAAAGCACTTGCCCACAGCAACCAGTGTTCGATTCTCCGGCTGCGCCAGCCTGGCTCTGGCCAGGAGTCTTGTTCGGGTGTGGTGATGGTTGAATCACGGTTGGGGGGCCTTGGGCGTAATGGTCTTAGCATTCGCCCGGAATGCAAGTTGTCCACTGCAGCCGCCATTCGAAACCCGACTGCACCAGTCCGGTTCTGGCCGGGAGCCCTGATCTGGGGTGACGATTGGCTGTCCACCCCAGGGGGAAGGGGGAGGGAGAGTCGGCACAAGCTCGCCGAGGAGAGAAAGGGCGTCCCTAGAAAGTAGGTGGGCGACTTCCGTCTCAGAGGAGGTGGATCATTGCTGGCCTCGGGTATTAGCTTGTTCCATAATGATGGGCGGCAGGTTCGTGGGGGAGGGTGAATCGAAAGAAATAGAGGGTATAATTGGCTGCCAAATTGGGAGAAAAATGGGGGAAAAATCAGAAAAAAAATCAAATAAATCATAGTTGCCACCTAGGCGAGTTCTGTCTCGATGGAGGCAGGTCACCGTCCTTCTCCCTGCTCGTACCAGGGTGGAATGAATAAATTAATAGGTTGAATTCCTCTCAGCGTGTGTATACAGTATATATGGCAGACTGACATTATTAGAGTTTCTGACCTGCATGGTGGATTACGTTCTACCTCTTAATCTCCTGTTATAAAAAATACACCATTTCCCCCACACTTGTCCTCCTGCCATCTGGATTACCCCTTCCAGGAAACCTGGTTTTACAAGAAGCTGTGTCATTTTCCAAATAAGCCCATATGCATCTTCTGCACCCGGAACTTCCAGGAACACCAAACCCCCCGCCACCCTGCACGATCCTCTCTGCGCTCACTTCCACCTGAATGGACTGGTGTGGGGTTCGAGCTCTCTCTCCTTTTCTTTTTGGTGGTCTCCTGCCCAAAACAGAACATGCAACAGGAAGAAGGCAAGGGGGGGGGGATGATCTAACACCCCAGTACCCTGTACCCCCCTCCCCAACCACCACCACACCACACCCCTGCATCACCAGGCAAAGAAGGAGCAACATGGTCACTCAAATTCCTGTCCTGACAAGACCTTGTGGTTTAGTCAATGTTAAATTTGCAAATAGGATTAAGAGTCAGTGTTGAATGGCATTAGGTAAAGCACTCTCTGTCAGGGGGTGTTGGTATAGACAGGGGAGGAGAGGAGAGGGGGAGAAGAGGACAGGGGAAAGGGGACAGGGGGCGTGGGAATGCCATCACTCTTTTTTTTACCGGCAAACATTTTTTATGTCTTGCTTTGGTATTCCCTACACCATGGTCTGAATGTCTCAGTTAAACCTGTTCCCTAAGATCCTGATTTTTTTCCCCAGAGCCCACCCGAAGCACGGTGTGGTGTGGCATGACACAACTGTTCCGTCACGTTGAGCCAGCGGCATTCTCCGGCGGCAGGAAGTACTGAAGTCTGCCCGACCTGCTCGGCCCGCCTCTGTCAGAGGGCGGGGGAGGGACACTCTCTCTCCCCAAACGTTCCGGGCGCTCAGGACTGGAGGGCTTTCCTTCCTGTGACATTGGGAGCCCAGATGCTTGGCGGCTCTGGGCTGGAGCCTGGGGCCCGTGGAAGAGATGCATTCCTGGGAGAGACGCTGGTTTTGAGCTCCTTCAGCCTTCGCACGCCCCAGTCACACGAGAAAAACACAAACGGCCTTATGTAACCAAACAGGGGTGTGTGTGTGTGTGAGTGTGTGTCTATTTCTGTGTGCATGTGTGTGAGTGTGTCTGTGTGTTGGGAGATGGGGTGTGTGTGTTGGGGGCAAGGGGCATGTGTATGTGTGTGTGAGAGTGTGTAGGCTGAGGGGTGTGTGTGAGTGTGTGAGTGAGTGTGGGGTGGAGGGGGACTGAGGAGTGTATGTGTGTGAATGTGCGTGCGTGCGTGCATGTGTATGTGTGTGCTTGTGCGTGTGTGCGCATGTGTGCATGTGGGGAGGGGTTGGCAGGAGGATGGTAGGGGTCTTTGGTTTTACTCTAAAGGGTGTGGCTTCCTTTTTTCTTTTTTTGTCAATCAATGGAATTCCACAGCCTCCTCCTTTTTTTCTTGATTCTTTCTTGTTTTAAAGTGTTGAGTGCAGTTGGCAGTGGGAGCATGCCTCAGGCCTTGGGCCTGTCCCATTCCCTGAGGCCTTCCTCCTTCCTTTGTGTGTGTGTGTGTGAGTGTTGAGTGTGCATGCGCGTGTGTGTGTGTATGTGTGCATGTCTGTGTCTGTCTGTGTTTGTGCATGTGTGTGTGGGTGTGCGTGCGTGTGTGTGTGTGTGTGTGTGTGCATGCATGTATGTATATGTGCCTGCATGCATGCATGTATCTCTGTGTCTGTCTGTGTTTGCGTGTGCGTATGTGTGTGGGTGTGCATGTGCCTGCAAGCATGCATGTGTCTCTGTGCCTGTCTGTGTTTGTGCATGCGTGTGCATGTGTGTGTGTGTGTGTGTGTGCCTCCTTCCTCTAGAATGTCTGGTATGGGACATCCCGAGTCAGCCTGTCCCACTGCTGCTCCATACGTCCCCAAACCGGGCCGCCAACCTACCCCGCTCCCCGGATGGCGCCACTGCTCACCTCCCTTCCTCCCTCCCCCTCTCTCTTTCTGCCATTATTTTTATATCGCCTCATTCCTTTGTTCCTGGTGGACTGCTGTGTATAGCGAGTGGCAGCAGTTTTTTTTTACTTGCCCTTGGAGAGACGCAAGCGTGTGTGTGTCCGTGTCTGTGTGTGTGTATATGTGTAAGAGAGAGAGACCGTATGTGTGTGTGTGTGTGTCGCTCTGGATAAGAGCGTCTGATAAAGGGCTAACGTAAATGTAAGTGTGAGTGTGTATGTGTTAAATGTGTGTGTCTGTGTGAGGGAAAAAGACAATGTGTGCATGTATGTTGGAGAGAGAATGTTTGTGTATATGTATATGTATGTGTGTGAGACAGAGACAGAGTGTTAGTCTGTGTGTGTGATTGAGAGAGATAGAGGGATAAAGTAGGTGTGCCTGCCAGACCTTAAGAGCCTTTAGCTGCTGGATTGGCATCAGTGGGGATGTGTGTTTTTGGGGATTTGTGTATGCGTATATTTGTGGATTGGAGTTTTAGTGATGCCTTTTGGAAGACCTGAGAGAACAGGGGGTGCAGGAGAACTGAGGCTCCTTCGGGGCCCGGTATGTGCCACTCTGAGGCCCGGAGCGCTCCCACACGTGGGCTGGGGTGCGGACACTGCAGGAATGTCTCCTCGGCGAAGGCTGTGGTGGAGGGGAAGGGCCTGGAATTGCGGCCTTTCCGCCGGAATGTTCCAGGAAGTGGCTCAAGGAGGTTTCTTCAATAACCAGCACGCTCGGAAGAATAGCGTTCCTCGCACACCACGGCCTGGCAGCGGTTGTGAGTGTGTGTTTGTGTGTGTGGGTGAAAGACACTAGGCTGCAGTACCTGTGTGAGATATGATTCATTATTCTTCTTAGTTATGTGTGTTGAGGATTGTGATGAAACTGCAATTCAGTTCTTGTCATTCCTAGACTGTGTACAGTATGTGTGCAGTGCAGTGTGATCTGTTAGCCCTAATATAGTGGTTTATGCCAGCCTCAAGTATTGGGTGGGGGGGGTTATTAGATTAGCGAAGTAGGGCGTCTGGTTCGCGGTCACTCCAGGCAACAGCGTCGTGATCACTGGCAGCACGCGATGGAACAGAATGTAAAGAACGTGAAGCCCTGAGCGCTTCACGTGCGTCTGCGCGAGTGCGCGTGTGGAATAAGAGAGCGAGAATTCAGAAGGGTGTGACTCACATTCCACATTCCATTCCATACCACCCAAGTTCACTCCCATAATACACTCACCTGATATGTTTGGTAAGGCAGCTTCCCGCCGAAAAAGAAAGGAGGCAGTGTCTGACGTGTGGGTAGTAGGAGAACACACAAGTGTAACCAGACGGTATGTAGGGCCGTCATTCACGGACATTAAAGCACTCTCAATGTAAGACGAATTATAATAGTAATAATTCCAATCTGCAGCCTGTCGTCTTGTCATTATTTGATTGATTAATATGGAATGGTTGTCTGTAGCGCTATATCAAATATGCCGACCCGAGGCATATTCGTCTGTAACCTTAGTCTGTACGGTTATATCAGAGGTAACGTATTATCTCGTAGGTTTACAGTAGCCTAAATTCTCCTCGATAAACGTCGCAGAATAGAATGGAATAGAATAGAATGCTCGCTCTCGCTCGCCTGGCAGTTGAGACGGGGTCGTGAGAGTCATTTAACTGCCTCTCCAGCTGTTCTCCGCTGCTCTCCTCCAATACACAAGGGAAATGAAATTGCTGATCCCCGACGGACAACAGCCAACCGTGCACCTACAAAATACCTGCTTGTCTAAAATTAGGATCTCCTCGGGTTCTACTCAAATCAAATCAAAATCAAATCAAATTTTATTTATATAGCACATTTAACATGACGCTCGTCAACCAAAGTGCTTTACAATACAGGTAGACTAAGGGTACAAATAAACAGAAAATAAACAACCAACAGACATACAAAGGAACAGAACAAACAAGGCAGGAGTCAGTGTGAGTCGGGGAACGCTAAGGAATACAAGTGAGTTTTGAGCTTAGATTTAAAGGACTCGATGGAGGGGCAAATCTGATGGACATGGGGATGCTGTTCCAGAGGTCAGGGGCCGCGACAGCAAAAGCACGCCCCCTAGACTTGAGGTTGGACTTACGGGTGGTTAGGAGACCCTTATCAGCAGATCTGAGGGCCCTGACGTTGGTATAGGGGGTGAGGAGGTCTGCTAGGTAGGAGGGGGCCTTACCATTTAGAGCTTTGTAGACAAATAAAATAACTTTAAAATCTATCCTATAGCGTACTGGGAGCCAATGAAGGGAGGCAGAACCGGGGATACTTATTCAATTGAGTCTTTTGATTCAATTGAGGTAGGCTACTGTGTGTAAGAGAGATAGTAATATCGTCCACAGAAAAGCTTGACTATTTTAATATCGTTGCAGGAGTCAAAGCACGGGCGTCAATTGGGTATGGCAATCTTTTTTTAGCCTTAAGTTTGAATTCCCAGTTAAAATATTATATTAGTCAAGCAACACATAATAGCCTATTAAGTATTTAATAATAGGCTGCAAAGTTATATTTATTTATTGACACTATTTTTGGCCAAGCAGTGAGCTCAAACTGTTTTACCGTTTAACCACGTTTCACCCATGATCAACACAATATATTTTACGTGATGCCACTTTACCATAGGCCTACCTTTTTTTGGGCTGAAATTAGCTACGCCACTGAGTCAAAGTCGGGTGTTTATGCAAGCAACCTTATCACAGCCTCCCTTTGATCCACTGACATGCTTAATTACTTAATACTTACAGAGGTGTCTGAATTGACCAAAAAAAATGCCGGTATCAGCTGCACTTGAACCAGGTGGTCGACACACGTGATCATATTTGAGGGGTATGACAGCCGATTTGAGGTTTACACTTGCTTGACGTGTGTTTTTCCACCTCCGTGACTTAATATGACGAGTTGGTGTGGTGTCTACGTGCTAAGACTTAAGCTGCAGAGTACTCAGTCTGCTGCTCGCAAGGGCTCGGTGTTTTCATTCCTTAGGGTGGGAGTCATGCCGCATTCTTGTTACAACTTCACTGCGGTGCCTAAAAATCTACTTTCCAAAACCGCTGGCGCATGTGTTTTTAATTATCATTCGTGTTAGTTCTTATTTACTACCCCCACGCCCCTCTCTCTTTCTCTCTCTCTCTCTCCCTCCCTCTCTTCCCTCTCTTTCCTCACATATGTTGTGAAAGACCAGTTTAGTCATGATGAAAACACTTCACGGAGGAGCATTTGAGGTTATGGTCGCCCTTGACAACCAGCTGTCAACAGTAAATGAGTGACGTCACCACTGGGGGATTTTCCACCAAAAAAAGGAGCGAAAGAAATGCACAGAAAATGTGCCAGCCCCTTTCATCGGAACGACAGCCAATGGACAGAGTGAGGTTGCAGAGGACGGACCAATCGTCGAAGAGCACCGAGCTGCGAGTCTTCCTGGCTGTCAAGTTCAATCCAATCAGGAGGCGGCGCTGTGGTTCGTGGCGTGGGCGGAATCCCCTCGGTCAATGTAGCGAACTGAGAGAGTAACACACGTGGGTCATACACGGGCTGCTATTGACTGTGACATCCACAACAATCCCGCCCGCTGCTCTGGAGTAAGAGACAGACAGGCGAGCAGACGATGCCACCGCTAGGACACATTCTGCCGCTGGTCAATTGCTAAGAGAATGTCTCAGACATGTCATGAACTATTTTACCTTGCCTTTCGGTCGCTCTAAACAGTTCGATACCCAACTGGATAACAATCATTCATCTAGCTACATATTTCTCCTCGCTCAAGTGACTGGTGTCGGATTAGAGTTTGCTTTATCTAATCTGCGGTAATCTCGAATAAATTGCTTTCCCAAAATTTGGTAGTTCACTGCTCAGGGGTGAACTGGAAACCACGGGCGCGAGCCTGAGAAACACTTGCACCGCGGAGCCGACAGACAGACCGTGGATACTCACCCGCCGCCGCGCTACCTCGTCATAGCAACAGGTTGCGAAATACCACGTTGCACGAATATGGGACGGCGATGCACCTTGAGGGGCTGGGAATCGCCCGCAAATGAGAGTTGAACGGGATGACGGCGAGTTTGTGGAAATCACGCCGTTAATTGTGTGATCTGCTACGGCTTTTCTCCGTCGGCGTCTTGTGCCAAAGGAGACAGAGAATTTGCGAAAGTGGTCCCGGATAGCACACCTCACTGGAAGCTGGCACGGCGAATAACACATTAGTTTATATTATTAACAAAGGAGACAGTGCGCGCAACCCCGCTTTCCGTTGGGGGGGGGGGTGGGGGGGGGGGGATTTTTGGCTGCCGTTCCGCTCGTAGTGAGGTTTGTCTAGTATGAGGAGAGAATATCAAATCGCAGCGTTCCGTTCACTGCCTATGGAATAGCGCGGTGAGAAAAAGCGCTAGTTTTTGGCTAGTCTTGTCGCAGCTCGCGGTTCTCACCCCCCCCTGCAAAACCTGTTCTGGAGGGAGTGATTTCGCTCAAGCTTCGCCCAATTATCTGATAGCAGCATTTATTAAACCCCATAACCCAAGCGCGTCATCCTTTTACAACCACGAAGCTGTGTGCGTGTATGTGTGTATATAGGACGCTAAGAACAAGAACAAAAAATTTTTTTTTTTTTTGGGGGATATGTTAGAATAGCCCTAAATATTAAAACAATGAGGTGAAATGTATTTCTGATCGGGCATCTGTGACGCGTTGGATAGAAGAGGAGGCTTCGTCGGTTCGGAGATGCTGCCTGGCTGATTTTGTCTGGAATTCTGCCGCTTTATAAATGATTCATGCGACCTGATTTTTTTAAGAGTCTAATTGTCAGCGCGGTGGGATATTAGCAGTTGTGCGAGTGTGAGTGAGCGTGCGCGTGTCACCACTTACAAATTTGCCGAGGAGACGACGATCTCGAGACTTGAAGGAAATTTGGAGGGGGAAAGAGACCTTTCAATACGAAGTGCATGCATTCTTTATTGTATTTTTTATTTATTTTAATTTCCATATTTTGGGGGGAATTTTTTCCGACTGCCGGCGACCTGAGCTTCATCGCTGACTGAGCGATCATCTGTTGCTGCAACCGGCGTGATTTAAAAAGGAATAGCCTACACGTAATAAAAAAAACCCTCAGTGACAAGATCCCTTGGATTCGGCGTAACTGTGGAATGTAGAGGTTGTTGGTAAAATACCTTTTACCATTGTAGGATAGTAAACGGTAGATGAAAATGGGAGAAAGAATATTATTACTCTTGTTGCTACTGTTATCTTTACATGTCAGTCTCTGATACTGCAGGCTAGCCGTACATAATGGTCCTTCCAGACGCTGCCGGCTTCTTTGAGATACTCGCCTAATTCTTTATCGAACCAGACTATAGAATCTCTGTCAAGCGACAGGGCATTTGTCGTTTAACACAAGGAACAATACGCAAATCGCCGCTGGATTTATTTAATATTTTTCCTGACCAAATCAGGTCCTGTATAATTGAGGATAAATGTTGATGATGGAGGACGACAACGAACTGGAGGCGCATCAGGTTGAAATCGATCCCGATTTCGAACCGCAAAGCCGGCCGCGATCATGCACCTGGCCGCTGCCGTGTCCAGAAGATTTCCCGGGGGGAGAGGAGGTTAACGGGGGTCTCCCACTGTCTTCCATAAAGGTGGAGCCGGATAACGTTCCCGCGTGCAGAGGCGAGCGAAGCGGCGGCGCACCGGCGGAACTGAAGCCCCCAGCCGGCGCCCCGACTCCCGCTGCCGGCGCCCTGCCGTGTCTCGCCGGGGCTGCACTGGACGTGGCCGGTCAGCTGCGCAAAGCCAAGTCCTCCAGGCGGAACGCGTGGGGTAACCAGTCCTACGCTGATCTCATCACTCGTGCCATTGAAAGCACCCCGGAAAAAAGACTCACGCTGTCACAGATATACGACTGGATGGTCCGATATGTTCCCTATTTCAAGGATAAAGGCGACAGCAACAGCTCAGCCGGGTGGAAGGTAAGGCGCACGCTATGTCTGCTACGAGAATAACGAGGAGGGCTATTTTGGAGCAATTGTTGCAGCCAGAACGATTGTTGATATTACGACCCCAGAATATTGGCCATTAGCCGCAATCATATCACACTCGCGTTTTCGTTAGAACACAGTGTAGACACCTTTTTTCGGTGGTCGTCTACAGTGCGAACACTAGAGGCTACGGATTTGGATGCAAATAATGTCTGTCAGGTGTTTTGTCCTTTTATTCTCTGAGGAATACGCCTGCGTTTTTTTGGCACGGGACAATTACCCTAATGAAACAATACACAATTATAATAAGATGGGATGGGGTGAGGTGGTCTAATCGGCGTCGCTTTGGATCATTTTATCGTTACGCGGGATGTCGGCGCACATACAAACGCTTATCCGCCCCCTTTTTCATTTTTTTGCTTGTCAAGTCGAATTCCATTAATCTGGTCAACATTTTAAAGTGTCGCAGTCGTCGAATAATTTGTTTTATTTATCGACAGGAGGGCTATCAAAACGGTTTAGCGCTGGTACAGAGTAAGTTCCATTATAAAACCAGGCTTCTGGAGGCATTTTGCTCCAGTGTGAGTCGCGGTTGAAAGGGTCATCCGACAGTGGGAAGGGGACAGAGGGTCATCCGAGGGACAGACACATGGCGTGGCAGCTGACTGACTCCGGTCAGATCGAGGGATGCCAATCTACACCCTGTAGGTGTTTCTGCGCTGCACGCGCAACGCCCGCCCGTCTCGCTCTGTAGCCTAGATTAACCCTTCTTGAACCGCAGCCAACTTTTCACTTTTCTTTATTTTTTTTGAATGAAAAAGTTTGGCCAGCGGAGAGCGGATAGAGGGCTAGACGGAGGTGTCTTGTTTTGAGGGGACCGCCACAAAAGTGACACTAAACACGTTTGCTTCGGCACTATAACATAGCACGAGACCATACAGGAGCGAGAGAGGAAGAACAAAAAACGACACAAAATCTAAGTAAGTATCTGTATTTGTAACAAGTAATCAATCTAAGTAACAAGTATCATACGTCTTGGTTGCACTCACTTACTCACCCGTTGCCAGTCTTGCCTTTTTATATATTAAATGCCTAATTCATCTCTTGAAGAAACTATTTCTTAGGAAATATCAAGGGAGTGAGCACGAGGATGTTTTTTTCTTTGTTTTGCCAAAGACCGTCAGTTTTTTTGTTTGTTTGTTTACAAGATGAAACCCGCCTGTTCTGTGTTTCACTCATAGATCTCGTGCCTCGCTGTACACACTTCGTTGTTCTTGAATTCTAACAGGAGTTCCGCTCCACCATCTGTACTTTCCACAGTTTTACTGCACACACACACACACACATACACACACACGCGCGCGGGCGTGCCACTTGTTGAATACCTTATTACCAGCGGTTGCTGATTCCGTTTTAATTATTTGCCTTTGCTTGTTGACATTCTCATTTGAATGTGAAATAACGAGGCTGTGGGTGTAAAGGGACGCACAATGATCACTCTGAAGTGCACTGAGTAAAGCCATTGTGCGGACATGTTTGTGAATTTTCTTGGGTTTCATTGAGCAGGAACAAAATATTGTAAAAATGATGCAAAAATCTCCGCCCCCATCTTGCTCCAGTCATAGACCTGTGAGCTGCAGTGTAAAGAACAGCAGCAGGATGTAACTTGCGGGTCAGAGAAGGCAGGATGCAAACCTGCTAAGAACTGGGCCTGAGTTGGATGGTGTGGGTTAGTGACTTTTAGAAACCCCAGAGTGCTTGTGGAAGGATATTGTATGAAGGTGGTGGTAATGGGGTGTGTGTGTGTGTGTCTGTGCGTGTGTATGAGTGAGTGTGCATGTGTGTATGCGCATGCGCGAGTGCGAGAGTGCATGCGCATGTGCGAGAGTGTGCGCGCGTGCATGTTGTAGAGGGCCTAGGCTCACCCAGGCTGTCTGCACAGTGTGCATGTCTCCTGTTGTCTGTTTGTACTTATATTTACTAAAGCAGTTCAGGTTACTTGGAAGTACCGTGTAAAGGCCACAACAGACTCTTGCCCTTTTGGGATTCAAACTGCTAACATTGTGGTCACAGCACCAGGTGGCCGAAGAATCCTCTGCTAAGCTGGCCATTAAGCAGGGACTGGGGGAGCTGGAGCACAGTGCCCATTATAACTTGAGTCAAATCATTATTTTTTCAATTCTTTAACCCTATTAGAGTCCCTTAAACGTCCTGCAGATTACAATTTTAAAAGAAACCAATATTCAGAAAAAAAGTATTCATTCACATGAGCGTAGTTTTAGTCAGTGACACGTTTTGTTGAAAATTCTTAGGGCAGGGAGTGTTTTCAAATTTGCCAGCATCTAAAAAGTTAAAGTATTTCAAATGTGTATATGACCCAGGTCTGATGCCCACCCCTCCCTCAATGGAGTGGGGGTCATACTTCCTGTATCTTTGCCCCCCTCCACTGCCCAATGTATTTTGTCCCTTATGGAGAGGCTGATCATTTCACCATGGAAACACAAAGGGCCCCCTGGACCCAGCCAGCGCTTTTTTTTATTTAAGTGAGGAAGAGGCCACAGGCATTCACTATTGTTGTCCTCCGTTTTGGGTGGGGGGGGGGGGGGCGTGGGGGTGGGAGGAGACGGAGGCGCTGTAGCGATGGTTTAATGGCAGCATGATGACAGCACACTGGTGGAAGGTGCCAGACCCATCACGCCCCATAAATCTATAAATACTGACATCTGCATTCCTCCTTGAAAGGGGGCCGCGTGCGTAACATGGCAATGACAGGGCGGCTTGCACACCTGTCCTGTTCAGGTGCAGTCTGTGGGAGAGGGGTGGGGGGGTAGCCCTGTGCCCTAGACATATGGAGGGCAGAATTTTGATTTTTTTGGGGGGTGGGGAGGGGGTGCTACAGGTGGAGGAGAGCCTGGATACTGTGGTAGTCTTGGCTGGCATCACTTCCATGTGTGTCTGTACAGAGAGAGAATGAGGGTGTTCCCGAAGAGCGCCAGATCCACTGCCTGGAACTTAGCCTAATGCCAACACACACGCAATTACTCACATACACAAACGCACACACAAATTCATACCCACACATACACGCATGCACTCACATACACAAACACAGCAAAATGTATACTCACACATACTCA
Organism: Aldrovandia affinis; assembly: GCA_029706075.1. Lineage (NCBI taxonomy): Eukaryota > Metazoa > Chordata > Actinopteri > Notacanthiformes > Halosauridae > Aldrovandia > Aldrovandia affinis. The sequence continues at coordinate 1,013,502 of JAINUG010000218.1, forward strand.
CGCACACACACCCACACAAATTCATACTCACACATACACATGCACACGCACACACAAATTCATACTCTCTCACACACACACCCATACACACACACACACACACACATTCTTACACATTCACACACACACACTCATAAAGCCAATGGGCATAGTGTATATACACACACATATTATTGATACACTTGCACACAGATATTAACTCAGTCATACAAAGTCACACACAGATGTAGATTAACAAACATAAATACTGTAGATACACACACACACACACACTTTCACATACAGTACATCCCATCAGTGGTGTGCTGCTATCAGCTACTCTCAAATGAGTAAAGGGTACTGCTGAAGTACAGAAGCCCAGTCCGAGATGGTTGCAGGAAAAAGATAAATGGATGGACCTCATCAGTGATTCCTTCTTTGCTATACTACATTATGCTATGCTATGCTATTGTTTGTGCTGCTACAAATGCTATTCTTTGGCTACAGTGTGTGCATTAGTGCAATGATGCACGTGGAGCCGTTTGGTGGAAGCCACAATAATTAATGTATTGTGACCTATCTTAAGCGCTAATCCTCGTCATTAGCATTTCCTGTGGCAAGCGTACCATGTCGCTGTTAGCAGCGGGGGGGCATAGCTGGAGTGGCACAGGGGGGTGGGGGGGTGGAGTGCTCCCGAAAGCCCCCCAGGGGAGCCAGGGCCTAGCAGTCAGTGGGCCCTGATTGGATCCAGGAGCTCGCCTAGATTCACGGCCCACCCAGGACCAGCCTTCCTCGTGGTGGGAGGAGGGGGTTGGGGAAGTGCTGCGCCAGAGTACCACCAGTGCCTCGGCAAAGAGAGAAGGCCATCTCTTCTCCCCCAGAGACCCAGGTCTCTGGCTGTGGGTTTGGCTCCACCATGACTCTGTTTTTAGTTTTTCGGCTCCACGATTTTTAAAACTCTGACTGACTGTCTGCCTGATCCTACAGAGATCCGCAGCACCTGTCCTTCCTGGTGAAAACCTTGGATGGTGGTGGGTGGTGAGCGACTTTGCTCCAGTTTGGCCATGTTCACCATGGAAGGGGGGGACATCATGGTGATAGACAGACAGTGGTTCCGTAAACTAAACTCTGGTTCACTCGTGACCCTGTCCTGATCCCTGCCCTGATCCCTGCCCTTTGGTCGCAGGCCTGTCCTGTTTGGTGAGCATTAGCATGCCAGCCTCTGTTGGCAGGGTTTTTTTCTCTTTTCTAGAACCGTCACCATTGCCCCCCACCCCAGGCTGCTGTGTTCACAGGGCCTCCCCCTCTATGTTTAGCGAACGCGCCCCAGCCGGTCCTTAGGCAATCGCAAATCAGGGGGTTTAACACTCGCTGGTGTTATTCCTGAACCAGTCGAGACACGGCCACTCCCAAGTAATGAGGGTTATGAAGAGGCCCATTTAAAACAGGTACATGGTATAAAACAGGTACACAGTGAGTTTAAAACCAACAAACTCAATTTAAAACAGGTACACAGTTTAAAACAGGTACACAGTGAGTTTAAAATAGGTACACACTTAATTTAAAACAGGTACACAGTGAGTTTAAAACAGGTACACAATACACAGTTGGTTTAAAGTTGTGTTTCGTTGTATAGTGCGTGGCACTGGGTGAAGAGTGTTCGCGAGTATCCCGCCTCCCTCAGCTCATTGGCTGCACCAGTGCATCCCCCCTCACTCGGTCACATGAGGAAGGGGTTTGTCTTAAAACAACCAGGCTGCACCATGGCCCAAACAATTGGGTAAAAAAAACAAAAAACATTATGGGGTGCATAATTTGAATATTACTGTGTGCTATTAATTCCCAGTCCTGTCCCTCCTGCTTAGAGATGTGCCCTTTGAGCCTTTTGTTTGGGGAGGGGAGGGGAGTGTGTGTGTGTGTTAGCTCTTTACATTTCAGTATGTTCCACAGAAACGCCTGAGATCAATATTACAGTATGCATAAATACATACATTATTGGACGGCTGTTGATGGCCTTTTATTGATGCTGGGGGTGGAGTGGGGTGAGACCGGGAGGATGGGGGGGGTGGAGAGATAAAAGAATAAAAGATCAGTTCGAAGTATTTGCAAGAGCCGTTGATGAAATGCAATGAAATGAAATGGCAGAGTTAAAGATAAAAGCGGAGGAACAGTTGAGAGATGGCAATTAAAAGCGATCTATAATAGCCGCTGTGTAATCCCGCCTGAAAGCCAGGTAGTATATTCAGCTCAGGGTCCTTACTCTGGGCAGAGGAGGGGAGAGCAGAGCAGTGGAGTCGCTCAGTCTCAGACAGCAGCAACGACCAGCTATTAATACCGGGGTCTTCTAGGAAGGCCTGATTATCCCCACATGATGTCCTGCTGGGCTTATCACCTTCTCCTGGGCCTGCTTAATGCGCTCAGTGTGCTCCACATCACCGTGCTTGGACCCTGTCCTCAAGTTACACTGATGGGGAGTTCAGTGTGTGTGTGTGTGTGTGTGTGTGTGTGTTTGTGAGTGTGTGTGCATTTGTGTTCTTGTGTGTGTTGTGTGTGTGTGTGTGTGTGTATGTGTCTGTGTGTATATGTTTGTTGGTGGCTGTGTACGTGTGCATATACAGTACTTGTGTGTGCTTGTGTGTTTATGTGTGTGGTTGTATAGAGTGTGTCTGTATATATGTGTATGTGTATAGTGTGTGTGTGTGTGTGTGTGTGTGTGTGTGTGTGTGTGTGTGTGTGTGTGTGTGTGTGTGTGTGTGTGTGTGTGTGTGTGTGTGTGTGTAGACAGAGCAGACAACACACAGTAAGAAAGCTTGCGCCTCAGAAAGCTTGCACACATACACAGATACACACATGCATTCACACACAGATAGTTGTTGTTCATTAATGTATTGAATTGTGCTTTGCTAGTTTGATACTTTATGTTCAATAAATGTCATATATTATTTTTCTTATGAGGTTGTCTGTCTTAATGTTACATTTATATTGAATTGAGCCAACCTCTATTGATTAGAAGTTCCTGATGCCTTCAACCCCTTTGTTAGGTCGTCAATATTATTAATTTGCTATTAACTAAATGTATAATGTTGTGATTTGATTAAGAGTAATTAACTATTAGCATTGTAATTTAATTGTAATTATTAATTTAATTATTAATTCAAATTACAATTTTATAGTTAAGTATATTTTATGAGACTGATATTCTAAAACTAATGAGAAAGTATTATAAGAATACTTGTATTTTTGGCTGCTACCGTGTTTGGAATGAACAAGCCTTGCATTGTGAGGTCAGCCAAATTAGAATTCTAATTTCTAGAGGGATAACCCCTACATAATTGGTGCCCCGTGTGAGGCTTAGTATTGTTGGATCTTTATTCACTTGTGTGATATTAAGGCTAAAAACCTTTGACATAATCTCAGAATTCAAATTCTGGACACCAGAATTAAACAATTCTAGACCCACCATTTCAACCACACCAAGCCTGCCATAGAGCACAACCTAAATTGTGTTTATATACCAGTGCATTGTGGTGATTGTTGTTTAATTCATTTAAATTCAGATTTAGCTAAAAGCTATTATTTTGAGATCAATACAGTGATAGGTTATGTTAACACCTATTAATCATTAAAAGTGTCACCAATTGGGATCGATTAACTCTGCAGATCAGGAGATGGCTACAAAAAAAGCACAAAAAATGTAAAGATACCACTTTCCACTGTTGTGTCAATTATTAGGAAGTCTAAGGCCAATGGAACAGTGGCTAACCTGCCAGATAGAGGACGCAAGTCTATCTAGCCCCTATCTTGTGTAGTGAGACAGATGGCAAAAAGAAGTCCATCATGCCTATGGTGAAACATGGTGGTGCATCTTTAATGCTTTTGGGTTGTTTTGCACCCATAGGCTCTGGGGCCCTTAAAAAATAGATGGAACCATGAACTCCAGCATGTACCAAGACATTTTGTCCCCCCATTTGTTCCATCTAGCAGGAAGCTACACCTTAGCTGCAGATGGACCTTCCAACAGGACAAAAATACGTCCAAAGCAACTTAGAAATGCTTGACAGAGCACAAGATCAATGTCCTGACATGGCCATCTCAGTCTCCAGACATTTGAACATTTGTGGTTTGATCTCAAAAAAGCAGTCCACAAACATCAACCTAAGAATCTGAAGGAACTAGAACAATTCTGCATAGAGGATTCAAGAAGTTCCATAACCTTGTACGACATTACAGAAGGCAACGACTTGCGTTATAATGGCCAAAGGAGGAACCACAAAGTACTGATAACAGGGGTTTGAATATTTGTGCTTCTTGATTTTTCTGGGAAATAAATAATTTGTGAACTGTTAAATTGTGGTTCGTGCCAATGCATTATTATAAAAATATATAATTTTCAGCATTTTGTGAGCATAAAATAAAGCTCATTACTTATATAGTTTATTTTATATGATCTCTTTTGTTCATCTTTATCAAGAGTGTGAATAAAAACAGATGTCTACTGTATGCTTTAGAGGCAACAGAAAGTGAAAGAGTTTCAGTTTCAGTAGTATTCGAATACAGTAATATTCAGTGCAAGTAAAGCAGTTAGGATTAACCGTGTTAATTCAACCGCTTGTTTAATTAAGCACAGCATGCTACCGGCCCTGTGAAGCTAAATTAGGTTTCCTAGCTGTCACTACCTTGTATTTCAGCTTGTGTAAACCCTTAAACATTAAGCTTTGTGCCGCATAGATGTCACTACCCTGTATTTCAGCTCGCGCCCAATCAACCATTAAGCATACATGCCGTCCAGTTGTTATTTCCAATTCAGCTTGCGTGTAATCTTAGTGGTCTCCCCCGACTGTAACTAAAGCTACAAGGTGGTGCTGTAGTTACCTCATACTGCAGTTTGTGAACCTCTCAAGTAGTGTTCAAACAATCCACTCCATTTAAGCTTAAAACCAGTGATGTGACCCAGTGACACTGCAAGGTACCTTTGGTAAGTCTTAGAGGTACCATTTAGCAACTACATTAAACACTTGTACGTTAAGTTACACTGCTCTCCATTCCAACCACAGAGATGGAGTGCCCCATAACCAAACAGTATATTTCTTCCATAGCCCAAGACCTAGCCCCTGGCTACCTTCAGTTCATAAACAAGTTTAGTTTCAGCAACTGTAGGAAAGAAGTAGCTTCCCTAATTAATAAGAGTGACTTGCACACTGTGTCCAAAGGCCCACTGCTCCCCTGCTTGCTCTTGAACTTCCACAGGCAGACCAGCCTTGCCTTCCACAGCAATGCTGAACTAGCAGATGAGATAATGACTCATGCTACCACCGTCATACAGCGCTTCACCTCCACAAGGAGACACTGACCATCTGACAAAGAGAACCTTCTCATCACCTTGTTTCACTTTGGAAAACCATTCCATCATGTGCCAGCTCATATTCCATCTTTTGCTGTGAGCTCCACCTGTGAACATGCACAGACAAGCTTAGTTGACATCAACAAGGACTATTGGTCAAAACATGACCACTATCAACCTAGGCACAACGCATTCTTCATCACATGAAAAAGGGAGGTGGGGTCCAATCATGATTCAGGCTACTCTGATCAACATTCATCTGCTTATTCGGACCATCACTACCCAGGTTATTCAGCTGTGTCTGAATACTCTACCAGAAGTTAATCTGTATGATCTCCTCGATGCTGGGAAGAGAGGAGCTATGCTTCAGCCTCAGACCCAGGCTACAGAAGGCAGACAGATGAATGGTCATGTTGCTTTCCGTTCTCACCAGGATGATGAAGAAGCACATCCCTCAACCTCTTTTCCTCCACAACATGAGGAGAAAGCGAACGGATCCATAGGGACCCTCACAACACAAACGGCTTTTTGCCAGACCCCATCCCTGCTCATTCAGCAGAAGGAATTCCTGTTTCAGCTTCTGGCTCTTACAGAGCAAAAAAGATTCCTGACTCAGATGCTTATCACTCCAGGAACGATCCACCTTCAACAACACATTGCAGAGAAGAAAGAAGTCACTCAAGACCTTTTCACCACTGGACAAGGAGCCCATCTCCAGATTGCTGTCCGACACATTTAAGGCTCCTACCATATCAGGTGACGCACCGGTCCGCTGATGATGAATTCCACTTCAGTGATGACCAGTACCATTACAAGTCTAGTGTATAACAGCCGCTCAAAGATTTTAGAGCATCTTCTTCCATTGAGGAAAGATATTTAACATCTCCACGGAGAGACCAAAACAACTGCTTTCTGACTTCCCTTTCCTCCTCTGATGAAGAGATCGGAGAACCCGATCGCATGTCCCATTGAAGACATCCAGCTTCTCGTTCTTCCCTACAACAGGAAACCAAAACCAGGTTTTCCACATATCCCTCCAAAGGGGGACCAGAAGGTCTTATGACTATTCTGCCTCATCTCTGAACCATCAGGAAAGAGATGACCGCTTTTCAGCTTTGGCCTCTCAGCCAAGAGAGAGGACGCCGATCACAACGTGAAGCACAAGCTCACATTCACAATAACTCAGTCTTGCCACCTCCTCATTCAGCTTTTTAGAGCATTGACGAAAGAATATTCCCCTTTTGCTGATGAGACACCGGCAATAATTGCAGCCATCCAGATAAAGCACAACCATTCTGAGCATCCTTGAGAATTTTGCATGAGTTGTGCATTCTTTCAAGGCAGGAATGTACTTGGTCTAGCGGAAGACTAAGCCTTCAAGTCCCTCTTCATATACAGTCTTCATCCTTGCGTACATACACATGTTGCACTCTGGTCCCATCAGGGCAAACATTCAATGCAAGAAATCTGCAAATTAACACAGATGGCTTGGTAGATTGCTGTCCATCCCACCATGGAAATAGAGGAAAACAAGACTGTCCACTTAGATTCCACAGGCTCACAGTAACAAAACAACCAAGAGGGGTGACAGCCGTTCGCAAATGAATGCACAAACTGAACGCCATGGTCACAACCAATGTCGTGATCATAGGCCCAAAAGCTTGGCAAGAAGGCCGGATTCCAAAATCTCGACCAGATCACACTCAAACGTGATTTTCACGAAACATTAACCGAACATTCCAGAACTTTTTCAGATGATGTTCAAGACGTATATTCTGATGTATTCCAACTGAAAAAGCTACAGAGGTCGCTTTTCACATTCTTAGGAACCACGTTCTGTTTAAACCGATCCTCCATTTTATTCTGCACACCTACCTGACCGAAGGGGGGATGCATAACCCAGTGGTAAAATAACAGCTAACTAGGTTTGCTGACAGCAGCAACAATCTATACACTGTGTTTACTAATAGCTAGAGCCACTCTACTGTAGTTAAACTAGTTAAACCATCACCACGGTTCAAATTTTGTGAGCACACCTGGATTGCCTCCATGGTAGTGCTACATAAATGGCCATCATTTAAATATCTTGCAATGTAGTATCACTAAGGTAAACCACAAGCTTAGGACACCTTCCAGTAGGGATTCCCTTTCAAGCTTCACACAACTTCTCTTTCAAACGCAAGTAAAAAAATGAGATCATAATTCCAAATGACCATCATGATATAGCATCAGGATTTCTTAATGTCTTTAACTCAAACTAGATGACACCCTTCCACAGCAGTATCTGCTTGAAGGGACTAAATTATGTCTGTTCAGACCAGTAGATAATCCTGTGGTCCTACTGTCATCTGATCTGTAGAGCCCTATCAACATGATTACCTTCGGACCTCCTTAAATGGCTATATCACATCTGGTCACCCTGTTGCCTTTGAACTGCATCCATCTCATCCCAAAATCCTTAACACCAACTGGTTTACTAACATTCATATTCCTCTCTAACCCTGATGAATAGACATTCAAACACTCATTGGTATTTGTTTGGTGCTATTTTCCATTTTGTCATATTTTGTTTATTTAGACCCTGTCTTTGTAACTGTTGTGACGTTGTTCTTGCTTAGCCAAGTGGGGGTGTAGGGACTGCACATTCCACATAAAATTACATGTTTGAAATGCAATTTAATTTAATGTAATTTTGTGTGGTTAACGTTTTTTATCAAAAGACATCCACAAATGCTTGCCCGCAAAGAGCTGAGACATGACCCACAGGAAATGACAACAAAAGAATGCGCCTTTGTGTCACTCATTGTCACCTTCCCATAGGATACGGTAAACCGGAAATACAGAACGCTGAACTAATCAAACCAAAGAGAAATCGCCAGAGCTCCTTGTGGAGGTGAAGCGCAATTCTAGCTCTTTTCCCTTTTCCCCTCTATCACCAGCATCTCATAGAGCTGTTCTCGGTCTCACCAGCATCTCAAACGAGAGGCCACATGAAGGCATGCATCGAGATAAATTCTCTCTGAAGTGTGGAGCACGTGAGAGAAGAGTTCCCTGAACAGCAGCAGAAAGCAACAGAGTGCTCTCCACAAACTTAGCTGTAAACAAAGATAATTTGTGAAGAGCTGTGAAAGGATACAGCTAGCAATATCGGACATTTTAGTGGTACAGAAGCGGCCAGCTCCCTTCCCCAAGACTCATCTCCAACAATTAACTTTGGAAAAGGAGCCAGAGACTTCAGGGCAACCGTGAACAGTTGTGAGAGACACCGCAAGGAAACACCGGCCTTCCGGTGTTTACTATAGTTTTTGTAGCTGGCATAGCCGCTCATTCACTGCCTGCGTTAGTAGTGAAATACACTACAAACAGACCCATGTCTTGCATATATTGTCTACTAACCCGGCCACAACCCAACATTCTGATCGTTTTGCCTTAGTTACAAACTACATTTAAACTTCCCTCCATCTTTCCTCTTTGCTCTCAATGGCCACATGCTTAACGCATGCATGAGATGTGATGAGAGAACACGTGTGTATGCACGGCCACTTGCCTCAGAAAGCTTGCCCACGAACGCGCCCCACACACACACATACACAGATACACACATGCATTCACACATAGATAGTTGTTGTTCATTAATGTATTGAATTGTGCTTTGCTAGTTTGATACTTTATGTTCAATAAATGTCATATATTATTTTTCTTACAAGGTTGTTTGTCTTAATGTTACATTCGTATTGAATTGAGCCAACCTCATTGAAATTCCAATTTTATAGTTAAGTACATTTTATGAAACTGATGTACTAAAACTAATGAGACTGATACTATAAGAATACTTCTATTTTTGGCGGCTACCATGTGAGGAATTAACAAAGCCTTACATTGTGAGATCAACCATATTAGAGTTCACATTTCTAGAGGGATAGCCCCTACACACAGTGTATGCGTGTGTGTATAGTGTATGTGTGTGTGTGTGTGTGAGAGAGAGAGAGAGAGAGAGAGAAAGACAGAGAAAGTGTGTGTGTGTGTGCGTGTATAAAGTGTATATGTGTGTGTGCGTGTGCATATATGGTCCATGTCAGGGGGACAGGGATAGTCTGAGTGTGATTCTGTGGGTGTATAGTGTATATGTGTGTTTATGTGTGTGTGTGTGTGTGTGTGTGTGTATAGTGCATGTTACGGGGACAGGAAGAGTCTGAGAGTGATTGTGTGTGTGAGTGTGTGTGCATGTGTGTGTGTGTGTGTGTGTGTGTGTGTGTATGGTCCATGTTAGTCTGAGTGTGATTGTGTGTGTGTGTGTGTGTATGTGGTCCATGTTAGTCTGAGTGTGATTGTGTGTGTGTGTGTATGTGTGTGTGTGTGTGTGTGTGTGTGTGTGTATATGGTCCATGTTAGTCTGAGTGTGATTGTGTGTGTGTGTGTGTGTGTGTGTATATGGTCCATGTTAGTCTGAGTGTGATTGTGTGTGTGTGTGTGTGTGTGTGTGTGTGTAGTGTGTGTGTGTGTGTGTGTGTGTGTGTGTGTGTGTATATGGTCTATGTTAGTCTGAGTGTGAGTGTGTGTGTGTATGTGTGTGTGTGTGGTCCATGTTAGTCTGAGTGTGATTGTGTGTGTGTGCCTTTGCAGGCACATCACTGGTCCGTGCCTCATGCTTTAGGCCTTTTTCTGTCGGGAGCTGAGATCAGTGTGACAGTGTATCAGTGCTGTGTGCTACTGCTTACTCAACGTCTCTAACGGTGTGTTTTGAGAAAGAGACATGCCCTGTTTTTCTGCATGTGTGGACTGCATGGGTCTGCAGCTTTTTGCATGTGGTGGGATTGTGTGTGCCCCTTGGCAGCCATTTCTGCTACTTTTATGTTTGTGTTTATTATCCTGTTTTGAATGATTGTAGTATTGTGCGATAAGTGGTTGTTTGTTTTTAGTGTTGTGTGGTGTTATATTATGAGTGTGTTGTTGTGTTGTGCTTGAGATTGGTGTGTATTGTTTGTGTGTGTGTGTGTGTGTGTGTGTGTGTGTGCTCTAATGTGGTAATTTTTTGGTGTGAGAGAGTTGTCTGGTGTGTGTTGCTGTATGGTTGGGATGCAGTGTCTCCATTGTGATAATCCATGTGTGTGTATTGTGTGGTTGTGAGAGTGTGTGTGCATGTATTGTGTTGTCAAACAATTGATTATACCATGTATTAATGCACATCTTGTAAGTCACTCTGGATAAGAGCATCTGCTAAATGCTTAAAATGTCAATGTAAATGTAATGTGAGAGTGTGTGTGTATTGTGTTGTTATGATAGTGTGTGCATATTGTGTGGTTGTGAGAGAGTGTGTGTATTGTGTTGTTGTGATAGTGTGTGTGGGTGTGTGATGGGGTGTGTTGGAGGGGTTTGGGTGTGTAGTTGTGTGCTCATGCTTGTGTGTGTAGTTGTGTAGCTCTGATGGGTGTGCAGTTGTCTTTGGGTCTGCGGTTGTGTGGTTATGTTTGGGTGTATATGTGTGTGATTGTGTTTGTGTGTGTATTGGTGTGGTTATCCTTGGGTGTGCAGTTGTGTGTTCATGCTTGGGTGTGTAGTTGTGTAGCTCTGATGGGTGTGTAGTTGTGTAGCTGGCGTGGGCGTGTGGTACCAGGGTCAGTAAGGCGGGCCGGTGCTTGTGCCAAGCAATAAGTCAGACGCTCTAATCTGAAGTGACGAGACAGTTATTTATAACGTGTCTTTAGGTAATAAAGCAGGGCATGAGGGCAGGAGGTCGGGAGTTTGATCTTGACAGGGAACGGCGTGGTGAGAGAGAGAGAGGGAGAGGGAGGGAGAGAGACAGAGTGAGATAGAGAGAAAATTGGGAGAGATGGAGCAGAAATGTCTTCCATTTGGTTTTGGTTTTCATTTTGACTTTGGAAGAATTTTATTAGGGGAGGATAAACTCTTAAAAGGAGGAGGCAGCCAAGGCAGCAGTGTGAGTCAGCCGATATTAAACCCACAGAGATGGTGGGAACGAGTGACAGAGGACATCATAAAGGAGAGAGATTGAGAGAGGGAGAGATGGAAAAGGGGAGAGGAGAGAGAGAGAGAGAGAGAGAGAGAGAGAGAGAGAGAGAGAGAGAGAGAGAGAGAGAGAGAGAGAGAGAGAGGAGAAGGGGGAAAGTGTGAGAGAAGGAGATCAATGGAGGGAACGTGAGAGATCGCGTGATATACACTCTCCTGTTGTGTGGTATTGAATTATGAGTATGATTATTGTTTTTGCTATTTTTGCTTTATATATTATTATTATTATTATTATTATTATTATTATTATTATGTTTGTACACTAGACAATTTGAGCATAGTTGGACATTTTTTTTTTTCAAAAATATGTCAATACTCTGGTTGTCCTGCTTATATTATGTATGAGAGAGAGAGAGGTTTCTGTCATACGATCCACTGTATGTATCCCTGTAGCATCCTTCCAGCTGCGGTCACCATGGCGATAGCCGTAGCCGTAGCAATGCCAGCCTCAGCAGCAGCGGATGGCAGTAGTAGTGAGTGTTGGTCCAGGGACACTCTGGTGCCAGCCTGAGAGAGAGAGAGAGAGAGAGGAAAGGGAGAGAGAGAGAGAGAGGAGAGAGAGAGAGAGAGAGAGAGAGAGAGAGAGAGAGAAAGAGGGAGACGGAGATGGGGTCTGCCAGCTTGGCTCAGATGTGTGGAAAGCCCTGTCTTCTGTTATTGTCATTACACAAAGGCCCAGCAGAAGGAGAGGGGGGGCTGGCACCAGGGCGTCAAGTGGGGAGACTGGAAACCGGCCGAGACTTTAGCTGATCCATCTTTGATCCATACTTTCTGATTCATGGATGAGGGGATCAGGGAGGGAGAGAAAGAACGAGAGAGAAACGGGCAGAGGGAGAGGACAAAAAGACTGTCAGTCTGTGTGTGTCAGACAGATAAATAATGTGTGTATGTGTGTGTGAGAGAGAGAGAGAGAGGGAGAGAAAAAGTGTGTGTGGTTATGAGAGAGAGAGAGAGAGACAGAGAGAAAGAATGTGTGTATGACAGAGACAGAAATAATGTGTTTGTGTGTGTGTGTGAGAGAGAGAGAGAGGGAGAGAAGGAGTGTGTGTGGTTATGAGAGAGAGAGAGAGAGAGACAGAGAAAGAATGTGTGTGTGACAGAGACAGAAATGATGTGTGTGTGTGTGAGAGAGAGAGGGAGAGAAGGAGTGTGTGTGGTTATAAAGAGAGAGAGAGAGAGACAGAGAGAAAGAATGTATGTGTGACAGAGACATAAATAATGTGTGTGTGTGTGTGTGTGTGAGAGAGAGAGAGAGAGAGAGAGAGAGAGAGAGAGAGAGAGAGAGAGAGAGAGAGAGAGAGAGAGAGAGAGAGAGAGAGACAGACAAAGAGAAAGAGCGCTGGTTACGTGAGCAGGGGAGAGATGTGTGCGCACACCTGGCTCTATACGGCACGATGACAGAGGAAAGCGTGGCCGACACACAGACACATCGACATAAAGTCATGCCAGACAGGCTCAACAGCAGGGCCCTCAACATTGGGGGACTCCCCTTTACTGGACGGGGCCCAGGGAAGTAAGAGCCTGATCTGAACTGGATCTGCCTCGCACCATTTAACTATCTCTTTAGGAGCTTAGGAGAGACACCTACTCTCTTTTTCTCTTTTTCCCCCTCAACCCTCTCTGTCTCTCCTCCCTCTCTTACCCTCTCTCTCTCTCTCTCCTCCCTCTCTTACCCTCTCTCTCTCTCTCTGTCCCTTCCTCCCTCCTCCCTCTCTCACTCTACCCTCCTCTCTCCCCCTCCCTCCCCTCTCTCTCTCCATCTCTCCCCCTC